>JAKWIX010000329.1:54696603-54959680 GCA_027704785.1 Solanum chmielewskii | reverse complement strand
ACGTAGAGCCGAGCCAAATCCCGAACATAGGAGCATTTGAACTAAGACGACCCAACGCCCAAGGCGCGTTGGGCCCATTAGAAGCCCACCTTGTGTCTATTTGGCCCAATTGCCAAAAAATACAATCATGCTTGCGTGTTAATTGAAGGATGTATATGCGTTTTAAAAAAAAACGATTATTGTCTACGGGGCGGGGGGTTTGACTAATTTTTGTTCGCTATTTTTTGTAGGATGAATCCGGCACACAAACCTTTGAAAACAAGAATGGTTACTATCCCCGACCCTTTCCTCAAAGTATGGTGGAAGTTCATGAACAACGATGATAAAGGGATTGTTCAGAAACACATAGGTCATCTTCCGTCGTTGTTAGAGATGAATGCGTGGCCTGACCTAATTGGAACGATGGTGAAATTCTGGGATAGCGAGAATATGGTTTTTCGATTCGGAGAAGTAGAGTTGACGCCGACTATAGAAGAAATTCTTATCAGTTATGAAAGTGTCTCCATGTGCAACAAAAGAAAACGACATCCAGATACAGATCTCCTAAATCCTATAACATGGGATTTTGCCAAAATTAAAGAGAAGTTGTCGTTGGTTAAAGCCGAGTGGATGGACAAGCTCCCTGGCCCGAACATACCTTTCAGAAAGTTATATTATCGATTTGGGCGTGCAAGGGCTTATGAGAAACATGAAGACGAGTTCATCTCAAAAGAAAAATGGAAAGAGGCGCGCCCCCTTGCATTTGCGATATGTTTGCTCGGCACAATGGTTTTTCCCCAAGGGCCAAAATACACTATTCATCCTAGCGTATTTATGGTCACTCATGCCATTTTTTATGAGTGGATTACAAAACATCAACAAAGTACTACACTTTAGCGCCCATGATTCTGGCCGACATCTACAGGGTTTGGACAAGTGTCAGAACGGAGAACGCTTCTTTCAAGGGTGTAATTTGATATTACAGTGGTGGATGATGCGTCACTTAATCAAGACTCATAACCCAAAAGAACCAGATCCCTTGAGACGATCCGACGAGCTACATAGTCATGACTGGTGGTTGTATCACAATCGTTGCAACAAGACTGGGGGAGAGAGTTTTTGGTATCCGAGGCTTCGAGGTTTGAGAGAAGAAGATGTACAATGGTCAATAGATAGTTTGGTGGTAACTAAGAATATGGTGGTTCGAACGGAAAAGTCCCTTATTTGGTATTTGCTGGATTAAGAGGAACTAGACCATATGCTCCCGGTCGAGTTCTGAGGCAACTAGGAGGGAAACAAGAGTTGCCCCAGATTGCAGATATGAGGAAATTCGTAACTGACCACGAGAATGGGCGAGTTGCATTTTCCGAAGACATGCGTAGGATGTGGAGATCTCGAAGAGTGTTGGGTGAGCCTGTACCCGATAGGTTTCGTCCAGAATGTTCGAGGGAGTACAAAGAATGGTTGAAAAAGAGTCTCGCTGGAACAATTGAGCCTGGTCCGAACGTTCTTCACATTATTGCCGATGTTGGAGCCAAACATCAAGTCCGACTTCACCGCCTTCAAGAGAAGTTTGATAAGAGTGAATTAGAGCATCAACGTCGTCATTCCGAAGATGCCAAAGTCATAGCTCGATTGAAACAAGAACTGCGAGGTGCCAGACAATGTATGACAGAGTTAGATGATAGCATGGAGCGGCAGATTCAATCGATAGAGGGGTTCAGTCATCAAGAAGGAGCTCGATTGGCGAGAGATCATCTCTGGGTGAATAGATATGCCATGTGGGAAGAGGTCAACATCGCCAAGAGGACCCGACTTGGCGAAGGATCAAAGGAGGCTTGATTTTTACCATCCCCCGCGTGGGACTTTATTTTTGTACTTTGTTGTGTAATTTATTTTTCAGGACTATTTTCTGTTTTATGTTTATCAGACATTTTGGATGCTATTAATGAAATATTGTGGGGATAATAATCGGGTTTAAAAAGCATATACATCCTTCAATCGTTAGGCCTACCCTTGGCACAAAAGGGTCACATGCATGTCTAGGACGTGATATATATGTTTAAATGTTTATGTGTTATGTCGCTATGATTGAGGATATCGTAAACCCACTCCTAGCCAAAATTCCAAAGAATATACAGAAGCCACTATTATAAATGTCCGACCAAAAGTCCCAAGTCTCAAGTTTCTCTCTCAAAATCCATCTCCTATACCCTAAATCCTAAATACTGCTCTATCATCGCAGGAAAGTTGAATCACCGTTATGGACAAAGGCAAGAACGTCCAGACGGAGCTCACTGAGGAGGAATTACGAAGAAAAATCGAGCGAGTCACTCGAGAATTCAGAAGATTAAAGAGGAAGGGCTTAAGGTAGACATGACCACCACCACATCTACAAAGCTGCGGTCACGACTTTGGATGAAGATCTGGCGTCGCAGATGAAAAGAAAGAAGGAGGTTGAGATAGAAACCGAAAGCCTAAGGAAAAGGTTGAACTTGCTTCGTTTGGAGATACACGAAGGAAAGGCGAGAGAGGCGAAGATAGATATCGAGACTGCCGTGTTGTTGGCCAGAAGTGCGGCGCTCGACGAAGAATTGGCGACCCGCAGCAACTTAAAGGGCAGAAAATATCCCGCCCGTGAACAGGGAGCAGACGACTGTGGTCCCGACCAAGAATCAATTGAGGAGGACGATGAGGAGGAAATCGTCTACAAGCCTCCATTTCCGACTGTTTGAGAGGAAGGGAATGACGCAGCCACAAGACAAGAAATCGCCAAATGTTATCTTCTAGAAATTTCAATGTTGTTTTTCAATTCCTTTGTAATCACAACGAAAGAATGAATGAAAATTTTCATCCTAATATCCGAACTACGTTGGGCCTGAATTCTCCTTGCGAGATACGTAGGCAGCCTTCCCGGCCCGGCCCCTATCACCAAAAATTTTCATTATCCTCCATGTTTCGGAGATACGAAGATAAGATCAACGGGCGTTAAAAAGCAGCTGCAAGAAGACCATAGCTCAACGTGATTCACCATTCCTTAGATGGCGTTAAACAAGCAAAATCCTGTTTGTTCAAAAATATATTCCCGTCCTCATTCATGGGTTAAGATATCCTCAAACAAAGCGACTTTGTGTTTTATCTGTTTTATGTGCGATATTATGTATTTTGTACTCTGGATATGCACTAACAAATTTGCCTTTGAGTTGTTTTTACCTCTCAGGTACCTTTTACTGATCTGTGTCGATAAAGCTGGCAGATCATCCTTACTTCACCAGATCGAAAGGTCCTACAGATTCCTTCCCTCGATCAAATTCAGACAAAGGAAAAACAGTTATGGGAGACAACAATGACGAAGTGCGTCTTACTGACGTTGTGGTGGCTCAGCCCACTGTAGTGGAACAGAACGAATTGATCATGCAACTGATGCAACAGATTACTGAAATGAAAGTTGAAATGCAACGGAGACAGGATGCGCCTCCACCTGGATTTGGTACTAATATTGCTGATGCAAGACCTCCGGTCTACTTCCCTTCATCAAACATAGATCCAACTCAGAACCAGCCTTCTACACCTGTGCATAATCCGTCTGTGATAGACCTAACAACCCAAAACCCCCAATACGCTTCTGCATCTTACCAAACTCCTTCACCTCTTCCAAATAACCACCCTCAAATACCACCCCATCCTCAGAATACTCAAACTGCCCCACCGCCACAAAATCAAAACCAAACTCAAACTGCCTGCCTTCAATACCCAAGCATTTCATCCCCATTTGAGTCAGAACACCAATCCTCAGGCCTACCCACAAAACTACTACCAGACCGCCCAAACGTTCCAAGTCCCTCTATAGCTCCACCCCTCCCAAAAAGAGCCACCTTCCAAGTTCCCGTTCCTGCCGAGCACGAGGTGCACGGTTCTGAGTTAGATCACTATGAAGAACAGGAAAGAGAATGGAAGGCGAAAGAAGAAGTTAAGATCGATATAAAGGAAGAAATCAAAAGGGCTATGAAAGAGCTGCAGTGCATCCCAGACGCCGTCGGACTTAGCTACGCAGAATTGTGCATCCATCCAGATTTGAACCTTCCCGAAGGTTTTAAAATTCCAAAGTTTGACACCTTCGGAGGAGTAGGCAACCCTATGGCGCATTTGAGAGCGTATTGTGACCAGCTCGTGGGAGTTGGCAGGGATGAGGCCTTGTTGATGCGGCTTTTCAGCCGAAGTCTGTGTGGGGAGGCCCTCGAGTGGTTTACTTCACATGAAACCAGGCAGTGGCCCAGTTGGAATGCATTGGCTAAGGACTTCATTGACCGATTCGCCTACAATGTTGAAATAGTGCCCGATCGGTATTCTCTAGAGAAGATGAAGCAGAAACCAACTGAAAGCTATAGGGAATTTGCCTATAGGTGGAGGAAAGAAGCGGCGAGGGTAAGGCCACCCATGACCGAGAAAGAGATTGTGGAAGTGTTCGTGCGGGTACAGGAGCCTGAGTACTATGATCGAATCATGTTGCTGGTCGGAGCTAAATTCGCTGAGATAGTCAAAGTAGGTGAGACTATCGAAGATGGTCTAAAATCGGGGAAGATAGCCCGTGTATCCGCGTCGCCTGGGTCTTCAGGATTGATAAGAAAGAGAAGAGAGGAAGTTGCCGCTGTCTCGTATGGGGGAAGAAAAACCCCTAGAAACCCGTCACATTCCCAAGATCGTTCCAGGCCTTCCCCAAAGTCTCACCGATCCTACTACCCACAATCCAATAATCCTAATAACCACAATACTGTCCCCACCCATCAGAATGCTCAAATTTCGTCGTACCAAAGTCCACCCTCTAATCTCCAAAATTTTTCTCCCATATACCCAAATTACCCTCAACCATACCAGATCCCATCCCCTTATCAGAATATTGCTCCCAACTGTGCCAACGTACAGTCGAGCTACCGACCACCTCCGCCCACTTATCAAGTCCAAGCTCCATTATACCAGGACTCCCTCCCGAATTACCAAGCTCCAATGCCAAATTTCCAGGCAAACCCTTATCCCCGGAGCCAAGCTCCTCGTACAAATACCCGAAATTATCAGCAGGTGCCTCCCCCTCGGCAAAGCGGTTATGATACTTCCCGTCCGAGATCTGAGAAAAGGCCTTCAAGGAACTTTACCACACTTGCTGAAAGCCGGACCAAACTATTTGAGAGGCTAGCCGCAGATGGATACATCCACCCTGTGGGGCCCAAACCCGGGGATGTCAACTCAAAGTTCTACAGGCCAGATCAAAGGTGTGCTTATCATTCCAACAGTGTTGGACATGACACGGAAGATTGCATCAACCTTAAGCACAAAATCCAAGACCTGATCGATCAGGAGTTAGTTTCTCTTCAACCGGCGGCGCCAAACGTCAACACAAATCCGTTGCCGAATCATGGAGGTGACAACCTTAATATGATTGAAACGGATGAAGACGGTGTGGAACAAAGATGATTACCCCTATTGTGCATGAGGACTTGGAAAGGGCTGTCGCTTCTTTAAGCGTCAAGGAAAGGAGGGAGTTTGTTATTCTGACACCTGCAAAGGCTGTTGCCTTGGTGCCTTCGAAAATTCTCGTTAAGCCCAAATTTGTCATTGAAACCGCCGTGGCCCAAGGCATGACCAGGTCCGGAAGGTGCTACACTCCTGATGAGCTTGCTCTCGGAGGACAGAAGAAGGACCATGCTAAGAGGCCGATAAGCGAGGGGGAAGCAGAAGAATTCTGGAGAAGGATGCAACCGAAGGACTATTCCATCGTCAAACATTTAGAGAAGACTCCGGCTCAGATCTCCGTGTGGGCCCTGCTGATGAGCTCTCAGTCCCACAGGCAGGCCTTAATGAAAGCTCTTGATGATACATACGTACCCTCAGGTACAAGTAGTGATAATGTGGCTGCCATGATTCATCAAGTCATTCGGGGGCACCGGATCAGCTTTTGTGACGATGAGTTGCCAGTCGAAGGAAGATCCCACAACAAAGCGCTACACATTACCGTGATATGTCGTGGAAAGGTTGTCAACTGTGTTTTGATAGATGATGGATCCGGTTTGAATATTTGCCCATTGTCGACGTTGAGGCAACTAAATTTTGACCTTGGGAAACTGGAGCAGAATCAGGTCAATGTAAGGGCATTTGATGGTGTGCAAAGAGACACCTTAGGGGCAGTGACTTTGACCCTTCAAATGGGCCCCGCAGAGTTCAGTGCGCAATTCCAAGTATTGGACATAGACACTAGCTACAACCTTCTTTTGGGAAGGCCGTTTATCCACATGGCTGGAGCCGTCCCCTCTACTCTCCATCAGATGATGAAGCTTGTATGGAAAAATGAAGAGTTAGTGATTCATGGCGAGGGAAGTCGCTCGGGCAAGCAGGTGTCGGTCATTGATGAGATGCCGCAAGGCGCAGACTTTTACACGGTGGAGCTGGTGAATGCCACCAACGAGGATTTGGCCCTTAACTCCATGCCAACCGTGTACAAAATGATAGCCACGGTGATGCTGCAAAATGGGTTCGAGCCGGGTTTCGGATTGGGAAGAGATTCCAAAGGAATTATTGAGCCTGTTCCGGTCCTTGTTAAAGGATCCAGATATGGTTTGGGGTACATCCCCACAAATGATGATTTGAAGATAAAGAGGAAAAAGGACCAAGAGTTGACTAAGCCGATCCCGCCTCTCTATCAATCCTTTCCAGTCCGGGAGCATGCCGAGCCAGAAGACGATGGGGAAGGGATCTGTGACCTGTTCAAGGAGATTAATGTCGTTATCGAGAAGGAGGTCAACCCAGCTGGCATTCGCGATGCAGAACCAGGGGAGATGCTGCAAAATTGGACATCTACGCCGATCCTGATGTCCCGAACTCCGTGGTAGAAAGGAGCTATTTTGTGCATACCAAAATCGGTGGTCGTCCGGAAGAGGCCCGAGACCCACCATTTCTGCATTTTTTCTTTATTTTGAATTTTGTTATGATGTTTGAAAGGCGACATGGCCCTGTGCCATGACCTGAGCTTGCACTTTGTTTGATTTAAATGAAAAGCCTCCTTATTTTGACTTTGTTTATTTGATTGCTTGTTATATTTTACTTCCCTGATTTTTTCTGTTTATGATTTCAGTAACGTAAGTTATAAACCTGCCAATGTCGTGTCATGTCATGAGCTAAGTGAGCAAAATGAGGCAAATGACGACGAGGTCGGCGACTACGACGAAGAAAGTGGGGAACCGGACTATGTGGAAGAAGAATTTCGACAGTTCGAGGATCAACATAAACCAAATCTGGAGGAAACAGAGACGGTGAATTTGGGAGATTCAAAATATGTCAAAGAGGTTAAGATCAGCATTCACCTGAATGAAACCCAGAAAGAAAGCCTGGTTCATCTACTTGCCGAATACAGCGATGTGTTTGTTTGGGAGTTGGTGACATGCAGGGGTTGAGTACTGATGTCGTATCTCATAAGCTGCCTATCAACCCAGGGTTCGAGCCGGTGAAGCAAAAGACTCGGAAATTCAAGCCTGAATTGAGTTTGAAGATTAAGGAGGAAATCACCAAGCAGATAGAGTCTCGATTGGTAGAAGTAACGCAATATCCCACCTGGTTGGCGAATGTCGTTCCGGTCGCCAAGAAAGATGGAAAAATCAGGATTTGTGTTGATTACAGAGACCTCAACAAGGCTAGTCCGAAGGATAATTTCCCGTTGCCGAATATCCATATTTTGATTGACAACTGTGCCAAACATGAGATGCAGTCATTTGTGGATTGTTACGCGGGTTATCACCAGATTTTGATGAACGAAGAAGACGCAGAGAAAACGGCCTTCATCACACCTTGGGGAGTATATCACTACAGGGTGATGCCGTTCGGCCTCAAAAATGCCGGCGCCACTTACATGAGAGCCATGACGACTATTTTCCACGACATGATTCACAAGGAAATTGAAGTGTACGTGGACGACGTCATAATCAAATCCCGCGAGAGTTCGGATCATTTGACGCACCTGAGAAAATTCTTTGAACGATTGCGTCGGTACAACTTGAAGCTAAACCCCGCCAAATGTGCTTTTGGAGTCCCAGCTGGGAAGTTGTTGGGGTTTATAGTCAGCAGAAGAGGTATTGAGCTCGACCCTTCCAAGATTAAGGCGATTCAGGAGTTACCTCCGCCGAAGACGAGAAAAGAAGTGATGAGTTTCTTGGGGAGGCTAAACTATATCAGCCGGTTTATAGCACAATCAACAGTAGTGTGTGAGCCTATTTTCAAGTTGTTGAAGAAAGATGCCCCGACTAAGTGGACTGAGGAGTGCCAGACCGCTTTCGACGCCATCAAGAGCTATCTGTCTAATCCACCAGTATTGGTTCCTCCGCGAGAAGGGAGTCCTTTGTTGCTGTATTTGTCTGTTTCAGATAACGCCTTTGGATGTGTTCTTGGTCAACACGACGAGACAGGAAGAAGGAGAGGGCTATCTACTACATAAGCAAAAAGTTTACTCCGTACGAGTCTCGCTACACTTTGCTGGAGAGAACATGCTGTGCTCTGACGTGGCTTGCCCAGAAGCTAAGACACTATTTGTCGTCATATACTACTTATCTTATCTCCAGGATGGACCCATTGAAGTATATTTTCCAGAAAGCGATGCCGACCGGGAAGTTAGCTAAATGGCAAATGCTGTTGAGTGAGTTTGACATCGTGTACGTGACTCAGAAGGCAATAAAGGCACAAGCTTTGGCTGATCATCTTGCGGAAAATCCCGTTGACGAAGAGTATGTACCGCTCAAGACGTATTTTCACGATGAAGAAGTGTCATTTGTGGGTGAAGATATCTCTGAAGCTTATCCAGGTTGGAGATTATTCTTCGATGGAGCGGTGAATCACCAGGGTAAAGGTGTTGGAGCAGTCCTGGTATCAGAATCTGGTCAGCACTATCCTATGGCGGCTAAGCTACAATTCAACTGCACAAACAACATGGCTGAGTATGAAGCTTGCATTCTCGGTTTGAAAATGGCCGTTGACATGAATGTTTACGAGTTACTGGTTATTGGAGATTCAGACCTTTTGATTCATCAGGTCCAAGGTGAATGGGCTGTGAAAAACCCGAAGATCGTACCTTACGTACAGTACGTGCAAAATCTGTGTAAAAGGTTCCGCAAGATCGAGTTCAGACATACTCCCAGAATACAGAATGAGTTAGCTGATGCTCTTGCCACCATCGCTTCAATGATCAAACATCCGGATACTGATTACATCGACCCACTGGATATAGATTTGATGGAACATCCAGTCCATTGTTCGCACGTTGAATCAGAACCAGATGGTTTGCCTTGGTATTTCGATATAAAGAGATACCTGGAGTCTGGGACATATCCAGAAGATGCTACATCTAATCAGAAGAAGTCGATACGTCGTATGGCTCTCAATTTCTTTCTGAATGGAGAAGTCCTGTATAGGAGGACTCCAGATTTGGGTCTGTTAAGATGCGTGGATGCTGCTGAAGCTGTGAGACTTATTGAACAGATACATGCTGGAGTTTGCGGTACGCACATGAACGGGCTTACTTTGGCAAGAAAGGTTCTTCGAGCTGGTTACTTTTGGATGACTATGGAGAATGACTGTTGCAAATTCGTGCAAAAATGCCACAAATGTCAATTGCACGGCGATCTGATACGGGTGCCACCTCACGAACTTAATGCTATGAGTTCACCTTGGCCATTCGTAGCTTGGGGAATGGATGTCATCGGCCCTATAGAGCCACCCGCTTCCAATGGGCACAGATTCATTTTGGTTGCCATTGATTATTTCACCAAGTGGGTGGAAGCAGCCTCTTACAAGTCGGTAACCAAGAAAGTGGTGGCCGATTTTGTCCGCAACAATCTGATATGCAGATTTGGAGTTCCAGAATCCATCATTACTGATAACGGTGCAAATCTCAACAGTCATCTGATGAAAGAGATGTGTGAACAATTTAAGATTATTCACCGGAGGTCAACTGCTTATCGCCCTCAAATGAACGGAGCTGTAGAGGCCGCCAACAAGAACATCAAGAAGATTTTGAGGAAAATGATTGACAAACAGCGAGGTTGGCATGAAATGTTGCCATATGCTCTACTAGGTTATCGAACAACGGTCAGAACATCGACTGGGGCCACTCCATACTTGCTAGTATATGGAACGGAAGCAGTCGTGCCTGTTGAAGTCGAGATACCGTCATTGAGGATCATCCAAGAAGCTGAGCTGAGTAATGCTGAGTGGGTTAGCAAACGGATTGATCAGTTAGCTTTGATTGATGAGAAGAGGATGGTCGCTGTTTGCCATGGCCAATTGTATAGACAGAGAATGACTCGCGCTTTTCACAAAAGAGTAAGAGCCAGAAATTTTGAAGTTGGTCAGTTGGTTCTTAAGCGTATTTTTCCTCATCAAGACGAATACAAAGGAAAGTTCGCACCAAACTGGCAAGGTCCCTACATGGTTCGGAAGGTACTATCTGGAGGTGCTTTGGTCCTATCCGAGATGGATGGCACTATATGGCCCAAGCCTATCAACTCAGATGCTGTCAAGAGATACTACGCCTGAAGTTCGTTTTGCATTTTCTGTTATTTGCTTGTAATCGTTTTGTTTGCTTGTATTTGTTCAATTTGAATTCTATCCCTCTTTAACAAACTACGTCTGACCTGAATTCTCGAGAACGAGATACGTAGGCGGCCTATGTCGGCTTCGGTCACCCCATTTACCCCCTTTAATTATTTCCTTGTATTTGAACTACGTTCGACCTGAATTCTCAAGAATGAGATACGTAGGCGGCCTTTGTCGGCCTCGGTCGGTTTCTTTGTAAATTTTATTCTTGTTAACCTTTAAGGGGAACTACGTTTGACCTGATTCCTGCCTCAACGGGATACGTAGGCGCCACAAGGGCTCGGTCATATATCTCGTAAATTCTATTCCCCCCTTCTACAATAGAAACTGGGACAGAATTTTTGAGAGGGACTCAAAAATTCTCCAGAAGGAACCTTCTCTTCAGCGGATCAAACTAAAGACATTTCGAATTTGCGACTGGGACAGAATTTTTGAGAAGATCTCAAAAATTCCGAGATCTGTTCGGTTACAATGGAAAGATGAGCAAGATACTAAACTGGGACAGAAATTTTGAGGATGGCCTCAAAATTTCGTCATGGGACTTCCCTACAAGTCCGGAATGCCTCTGAAATTCATTCGACAAGCGTCGGACTCAAAGAAGCTCGTTAAGCCTGACATGACATGACTTGGCAGTGACTTTTTCGAGATACTATTTCTTAAAAATTTCTTGTTTCTCTTAAAATTTTCCCTTTTATATTTCATCTGTTTTGGCATAAGATATTTTCTTATCTATCAAGAGTCGGGAAATCGGGAAATCAACCGGAGACGTCAAGACAAGGAGCAAACAACCGAAGGGATCGACACAGATCAGTATGTTTAAAACTGACAATTTTTCTGTGGATGCAGGTTTATAGCTCCGCTTCGAAATCGGCCGAATTCTTCCGACTGATGAATACGGAGAAGGAGAAAACTATCTCCAAAGCCAGTGATTTTATTGAAAGCAAGAAGCATTTCATATCGTTTATGCCAAGATGCTTGTGAATGTGTTTGTTTATTTCAAGCCATTCCCCAATACATGAAATTTACAAAGTGCCTGGCCAGATTCAAAGGTGAATCAAAAAGGAATCTCAGCGAAGATTTCACGATTTCTATAGAAGACGCTATTTGCATTGCGTTATCAAAGCAAGATGATTATTGTCGATCAAGACCATGCATTACCTCGGAAGAGACGGTTATGCATTATTATCTTATCATTATCGATCAAGTTGATATATTATTTGGAGATCGTCTTACCGTTACTATTCACGGGGCGATATAATATTCATGCATCGCGGAATCATGCATCGCGAAAATCATGCATCGCGAGTCAATAATTATGCATGACGAGAAGATTTCATGCCTCGTCAAAATTTATACATCGCGAGAAGATTTTATTCCTCGCTGGGATCATGCATCGCGGAATCATGCATCGCGAGTCAATAATTATGCATGACGAGAAGATTTCATGCCTCGTCAAAATTTATACATCGCGAGAAGAATTTATGCCTCGCTGAAATCATGCATAGCGGAATCATGCATCGCGGAATCATGCATCGCGGAAATCATGCATCGCGAGTCAATAATTATGCATGACGAGAAGATTTCATGCCTCGTCAAAATTTATACATCGCGAGAAGAATTTATGCCTCGCTGAAATCATGCATAGCGGAATCATGCATCGCGGAATCATGCATCGCGGAAAATCATGCATCGCGAGTCAATAATTATGCATGACGAGAAGATTTCATGCCTCGTCAAAATTTATACATCGCGAGAAGAATTTATGCCTCCTGGAATTCATGCATCGCGGAATCATGCATCGCGGAAATCATGCATCGCAAGGAAATAATTATGCATGACGAGAAGATTTCATGCATCGTCAAAATTTATACATCGCGAGAAGAATTTATGCCTCGCTGAAAATCATGCATCGCGGAATCATGCATCGCGAGTCAATAATTATGCATGACGAGAAGATTTCATGCCTCGTCAAAATTTATACATCGCGAGAAGAATTTATGCCTCGCTGGATTCATGCATCGCGGAATCATGCATCGCGGAAATCATGCATCGCGAGTCAATAATTATGCATGACGAGAAGATTCCATGCCTCGTCAAAATTATACATCGCGAGAAGATTTATGCCTCGCTGGAAATCATGCATCGCGGAATCATGCATCGCGGAATCATGCATCGCGAGTCAATAATTATGCACGACGAGAAGATTTCATGCCTCGTCAAAATTTATACATCGCGAGAAGAATTTATGCCTCGCTGGAATTCATGCATCGCGGAATCATGCATCGCGGAAATCATGCATCGCGAGTCAATAATTATGCACGACGAGAAGATTTCATGCCTCGTCAAAATTTATGCATCGCGAGAAGACTTCATACCTCGCTGTTTTATACACATCGCGAGAAGACTTCATACCTCGCTGGAATTTATGCATCACGAGAAGAATCCATGCCTCGTTGAAAATCATGCATCGCGAAAATCATGCATCGCGAGTCATTAATTATGCACGACGAGAAGATTTCATGCCTCGTCAAAATTTATGCACGACGAGGAGAATTCATGCCTCGTCAAAATTTATACATCGCGAGAAGAATTCATTCCTCGCTGAAAGTTATGCATCGCGAGAAGATTCATATCTCGCGGGAATTTATGTATTGCGGGAAGATATTTATGCCCCGCAAGAGGACATACACGGATAAAGAAAGAGCAATATTTATCCATCGCCCTCAACCACATTCCTTATTTTTATAAAAGAAAACATCAAGAAGAGCATCGAAGATAGCAACAAAAGAGACATCAATATCGCATCAACATTTATTTGTTTATTTTAGCATCAAATGAAGAGTACCTAAAGGTTTATTTACAAAGCACAAGGCATAAGCTTTATTTGCTAGATGTCAGACCGATCGAGTCGACGTCGAATATTGAGGAGAACAATGAAGTGTCGACATGGTAAAAAGACACTGTCTCCCATCCTAATTACATATTTAAGCTAACGAGTTTTATCTTAGTTTTGTCGAGAGCATCCGAAAAGGATGAATTCTCCAAAAACCACAGGTGCGGACGACATCAAAAGGATGCAGCACAACGTGGAACTTTTTCTTAGCAGCGAACTGGGACATAGTCCGAAGAGGAATGTCAAACTCTTAGGACGCGAGCAGAGGAGCGACTTCCACCACAATCGAACCACCCTCTCAAGGCATGTCGGTCTTCCTTTAGGTCTGTCAGTTTCTGTCTCGCATCCGGAAGTTTTGTCTTATCGGAAGCCAGTTTCCAATCTGAGTGACAATGCGCCAAGAGCTTTGGAAATTATGTCCATGTAAGTTCTTACCTATGATATGAAGAGCTCCACATTCATGGCTAAGAGGTTACAAGCCTCCTTTTCATACTCGTTAATGAGTCACTTGTCCAAAACCGAAGGTTATCTAGCATAATAGATTTCCTTTTCCACCGATCGAGTCGAACTACACACAGCCTGATTCCGAAGGTTTAAGGATATGTAGGCGGATTCTATGTCGAAAACTCGGCTGTATTCCAACATTCGCTCTCGAATTCTATTCTCGAGCATTTTGATACCTTCATAATTCGTGTCGAGGTGGCTTTGATTCTTTCAAATCGTGCGGTAAATCAAGCTTATCGAACTACAAGTGGCCTGAATTCTCATATAGCCTGAGATATGTAGGAAACCCGTTTCAAGGGTTCGGCCATAATTCCTAAACCCTTTGTCGGTTCCTTCCTTTAAAACGAATGGGGTTGATCAAAATTGGTTTGGTCAATTTCATTTTCCTCGAATTGCTTGCATCAATCCGAGTAAAATGAGGGACAGTTGTTGACACCCAATTTTTGACCCACGTTGGTATAAATTAATTATCGAGCTTCGTGAGTTTTTCAAATCATTTAAATTAATTAGTTTTATAAATCTTGCGAAAATTAAATAATATATATATATATATATATATATATTATATAATATATATATATATATATTATATATATATATATTATATATATTCCCTATATATGTATATGTATCCGTATTGTATATCTTAAGTTTGAAAGTATTTTATTAAGCTAGTTTACTTTAAATCATGATTTTATTTTGAATCATTATTTTACAATTTAAATAATTATGTTACTAAACAAACAAAGCTCGTTAATAAAATTTATACAAGTTCGTTTTATTTTAATCAATTGGCTATTTGTTAATTGAACCCCTCCCAAAAGAACCATTTTGGGTCTTCTCCCAACTTACCACCAATTCTCCATCAGCCTCAACCCCAATTAACTCCAGCCCATTTCACTTTATTTCCAGCCCACTTCAATTGTCAAAGAGCAGAACCCAATATTCAGCCCCAACATTAATCCCCAGGCCCAAATCCTTCTTTTAAATCCAACCCAATACATTTAACCCAACCCAATTCCTAACCCGCTCCGACCCGACCCTTTCCCTTTCTTCTTCCTCACACGCCAAACGCAGAAAACAGAAACCCAGAAAACCGGAAAATCTCCAGAAAACGCAGACCTACGCGACCCCCCCTTTCACACCTATCCCTCAACAACCCCACGTTCTTCTCCCTTCCCCCTTTATTTCGCGTGAGCGAGACGGAATGACAGAGACCCATACCCTGCGCTGTCAAGCAGGTCTGCGAGACATCGTTGTCGCCCTCGCCAACACGCGATTGCCTTGTGGGTTTGACCTAAAGGGGATTTCAAATTTCGAATTCAAAAAAGGGGGGGGGGGCTAATTCTTCTCCTCTATAAAAACCCCTTTTCTTCTTCAGAAAGGGGGGGACATTTTTCGAAAATTTGGTCGAAAGTTAAGGTTGAATCTTTGGTTGAAACTTTTGTTAGCATTTTAGGTGGGAAATTTTGTTGGAATTTTTTGTCGAAGATAGGGACACACATCGAAATATAGCGATTTAGTTTTTTTAAGAACACTCGATAAGCTGAAAGTCCAGCCCTTTTTTTGGTGTTCATCGCTTTTTTGATTGCGAATTTCATCGAAGCTTGTCTCGTCGTGGAAAGCCCCTCTGCTCTGCTTGTCACTAGTGCCGCTGCACTCCAACAGGTAAACTCATTTCTTTTCTCGAAATTTTCTTCTCTTTTGGTTTCAAAATGCGACGATTTTGGAGGGTGGAGAACGTATGTTGTATGTCTTTGGTTTGTTCGTTTGTTGGGTTGATCTCACTGCGTATGTGTGCTGGAGTTTACTCGTTTGTTTTATTCGTTTCTATAACTTCAAGTGTTCTTGTCTAATTTACTTCAATGAATACGTTGTTTGGTTGTAGTTTAAGCTATGCGTTGCTGTTTCATCAAATGCTATGCCTATGTTTTCATCTTTGGATTCCCTTCATGTTAAGTTTGTCCTAGTTGTCATTTAATAAATCGCGTTCCGTTTCGATATTCGTCGCGGGTTTCCCTGTTTCGTTGTTGTTTTGTTGTCCATTTAGACCTCTTACCACTCTTCGCCAGTTATTTGTTGTGTTTTCTTGTTTCTGTTTCTGATCGATATTGTCGTCGTTTAATTACCCGCCAGAATCGGGGTTGTTAGCATTCAAGTTGGTAGAATATGATTGCTTGGCTATATAGTTTGGTAACGGCAGGCTTGTCACCCTTTCTTCATTTGATTATATTCTGTTTAAATCAATGTTAATCGACATCTTTATGGTTCATTGATTTTCCCCCTTTCATTCTGTGACAAGATTTCATCACAAGTCATGTAATTTTTGGTGCTCATATGATTCTCATTGCTCTTCATTAGTAATTGTCTCATTGATTTTCTTATTTGTTTCTAAGAGAAGTATCTACCAAGTTTTTTTTTGTGCTGTTTTTTTTTGTTGTTGTTTTTTTAAGAGATAGCTTTCCTTGATTGTTGCTTACTGCCCAATGGTTTGTAAAGTTGTTTTAGTCCAAAGCATGTATAGTTTGTTATTGGTTTATCCCCTGTGTTGCCTTCATATGAGATGTGTGTTGAGATTTTGTACCCCTTTCCTAACTCATTATCTCTAAAATAGCTCACATCTTCTATTACCGTTTTGTTTAAGACGCATTCTATTAGTTTATCGCTTAAGGTGCTAATTCTTCTTTTTATTTGGTTTTATTGCATGTGAAATCTCCTCGAGTCCTCATGGACTTTAACCCATCTCGTTGCACTTTCTCATTGAGCCGTAAAGGCTTGAACTGTCATCCTTGAGTCGTAGACCCCCTCAAAACTGGCGTACAGGCTGAAATATATCAAACGAGCTGCTGGAAATCACAGTTGCAGAATTTGACTGCATTTTTGAAGCTGTAAACCAGCTATATACATCTGATATACACTGGTATACACGTCGAAAATGCACAGGAAATCCAAACTCGAAATCTGGGTTTGTAGAAGTGAGGATATACTTTGGAAAAGGAGTTTCAACTTTCGAAAGTTGAAAAACAGGCTGATATACAGTCTGTATACACTGATATACAGACACGATACAACATAAATATGTGTAAAAATGTGAATTGCAGGTTAACGTACGGGGACGCCGATTTTAAATAAAATACAGGACTAGGCAACGAATACGTACATAGGGTGCAGCCCGTATACATTAGTATACATTATC
The DNA here is from genome assembly GCA_027704785.1 of Solanum chmielewskii. Classification (NCBI taxonomy): domain Eukaryota; kingdom Viridiplantae; phylum Streptophyta; class Magnoliopsida; order Solanales; family Solanaceae; genus Solanum; species Solanum chmielewskii. Next base: position 54,942,479 of record JAKWIX010000329.1, on the reverse strand, counting down.
AGGCGACGAAATACAATTGTTAAATAGGTTTAAAAAATGATACAGGTACAAATATGCAGAGACGATATGCGAAATACAGGGGAAAAGCTGAAAATGCGTATATAAATAAATGCAGGGCTCAAAAGATCCAAAATGGGTGCTGATATACACCGTATACAACAGTATACATCGTTTGTATACTTTATGTCTCCTTTTTCAGGAAATTGGGCCAAGGCCCTTCAGTCCCCTTTTATTAACAGGCCCAATGACCATTTGTTTTTGCAGGTTTTTTTTTTTTTTTTTTTTTTAAAAAAAAAAAGGGCCCAAATCTAAGTAAATAGATTAGGACAGGTGGGCCAAAGCCCAATTGAATGAATTTGGGCAATCAAGCCCAAGTTCAAATATTTTTCTCTCTTTATTTATTATTTGTTTGAATTAATTAGTGTTTTGGTAGAATTTTAATAATCTTCTAAAGAGTAGCCATTTTTCATTATTTTAAATTCTACTATTTTATTCACTTTTATCACCATTTAGTTTTCTTTAAATTAATTCCCTCTAAACATTTCCCTTTAGAAAAAAAAAAGTAAAAAGAATGAAATAAAAAATATCAAAATGAATTTTATCTTTACTTAGTTAAAAATTTTATTTTAAAAGTCATTTAGTCAAATCGCCGGTCAACCGCAAGTTAGCGGGCATCCCGAGGGTCTAATACCTTCTCGGGATGTACATTGAACTTCGAACCTTTGTTTTTCAATCGATTTTAATCTATTTTAAATCTTTTGAATTTTTTCTTGATTTTATCAAAATCAAGTGGCGACTCCGTAATTTGAAAAGTCGATTTTTCTTAAATAATAAGATTAATTGATTTTTCGAAACCTAGTCAATTTCTCCCAATTTTAAACATAAATAGTTAGTAGTATTCTTTTAAAATAAAACATAACTTAATATACTTTATCTCAAAGAACTTATTTCCAAATGAGTATGGTGTGGAGGCATGAGTCCTCATAGGTGTGTTTGATGTTGTGATTGATGGTGTACTTATTATGGTGTTGTTGTCAATGGTTCATGTGTTTGTTGCTTGCCACCTATTAAGTAATGTAGTTGATTTTATATTATTACTCAATATATATTGATTTCTATTTTAGGTTGACCGATGATACCTACTCAGTACGTGTTCCTTGTACTGACCCCTACTTGTATTTCCTTCTCTGTTCTTTTGTGGAGTGCAGCAAGTGTACCATCGACTTCGACTCGCCCTCAGCTCTAGCCAGTCTCCAGCATATCAGAGTTCAGAGTGAGCTATTAATTCTAGCTCGTGCTGGATTCTCTCATTCACGTCTTGATGTCTTTATATTTCAGACATGGATCATCTTTTTGCTTATTTTGGTTTTCTTAAACACTCTTAGACTTAGTAATTTGAAAATAGATGTTCTTGACGTGATGACTATCAGATTCCGGGTTGACAAGTAATAAATTTTAGAAACTTATTTAAATTGGTTGCTTAATAAGTTTTGGAGCTTCCGCATTATTTATATTATTTATAGTTGAACTATTGGTATATGTTGGGATTTAGATGTGTTGGTTCGCTCACCTAAGGAGGTAATTGTGGGTGTCATTCACAAATCATTTTGGGCCGTGACAAAATTATAGCGATTACAGATTATTTTATATATTTTTTTAAAATAAAAAAGTTTTTAATGTGTATATGCAGTAATTAACTATATGATTTCGATAGTACATCCACAACTAATTAAAATATTAAACACTGTTAATCGCACTATCATATATAAAATTAGGTAAATGTCATGTTTACGTTTGTAAGAAATGAGACATGTACATAAGTAACTCATTTTTGTTTCAAGAGGTAAGGTTAACTTAGCTAAGCTAAAATCAACATAACTCTAAATCTATATAAAACTAATTGCATAATTACTTTCTCCATTTTAAATTACTTAATGTGATTTTTAAAATATTTACCTCATATTATTTTTTTATCCATTTTTACTTATCAGAATAATATAATTTTTTATGTTATACCTAACATTACTTATTTATTCTCCAAATGATCATATGGAGACCTGGTTAAGACTACATATTAATTAATATGAGTATGGTAATAAAATACTTATATTAATCACTGCTTTTAAGCAGAAGCGGAGCAAGAATTTTCAATAAGGAGGTTTCACATTTACTATATATGTATATAAATTTATTTTAATCATGTATAAATAATATAATTTTCTGTCAAAGGGGACCCTGAACCAATTTTAGTGGGAAAACCTTGTTGGCTTGATGCATACATGTGTTGCTACATGTTAAATAAATTTATCTCACACCAAATTTTATTTGGGAGTTTTGTTCTATAACCACGATTTAGCTATAATTTGAGGCATACAATTTTTGCTAAATCAACCAGCATTATCAATATAATTTCACAATTTGAAATTGTTCTCTTAATAACAATTTGAGCAAACAACCTTACAAACACCAATTTGTAAGTTGACAACAAAGCATATGTGATCATCGCATAGATGCATCTATCATATATTGCAAATGATCCACATGGCACGTGATGAGCCCATATTCACTTTTTTATATGTTCCAAAACTTCAGGGGATTACAATCCCAACCTTAGCTGGTACAATCAAAACAAGCAACACAAGAAAATTCTTGAAGAATCTTTTATTTCTTCATCATATAAGCCACATAAATTCTCAATTATATTTGCATCACATCCAAATCATGATAGTCAACTGGTCATGCCAACTGATATTTATTTCAGTGCATGTATAATTTACTTTTGCATGTGATTTCATCAACATGTTCATATTTGTCTACAACCAACAAGAGGAAAAGTGGGACAATCTTTTACATAAAATATTTATAACCCTCTTCGGTTGTAGTGATTTATAGTCTCAAAATTTATTTTCAATTCATCCGAAACTTAAAAAGTTTCTTTTGGGACTTACTACAACCGCAATATTATTCCTCTGATAATAGCACAACTCATTAGAGCTTGCAATTAATTTTGTGTACTATCACATATTGCATGACACCATCCCTATGGTGAGTATGTCTTTCAAGGAGAAATTATATTATTATTGTCATGGTCAAAATCATTACGAGGAAGACGTCTTTCTTGCTTTACTTTTGTTGTACCATAGGTATACAACCAATGACAAATTTGTATTGTCACACAATAATGACCACAACCCTTGTAGGCAAGAACTATTTTTTTCTTTTTCCCTTTCGGTAGTTCACAATAAACATACCATAGTGACGTGTAAACGTACAATACGATTAGTCATTTCTGTCAAATAAAATTTATTTCCTCTCAAACCTCCCGTAGAGGTGAGTTTTGACATATATCATTTTTTCTCAAACCTCCATAGAGGTGAGTTGTGGCATATATTCGATCCATAATGATTTTATCACATCTTGACCCATTCTCTTATAGAATGGTCGAGCATTCACGATACTCATCACAAGTCAGATTCTCTTCAAGTAATGGACTAATCATTTATATATATTTCATAAATTTGCATTATAAGTACATTGTCATGGTTTTAAAATTCATCATATTTTCATGACACACCTAACAACACTTTGAAAGATAAGTGTACCATCACTTTATCTTCTTATATTATAATAGAGGATTTATAAACTTGTCAAATTATTGAATGGACAACGTTCACAAGTCTGATGACCTTTCATACCATTTTGATGATAAAAATTGTCTTCACATTTTGAAGGACTATTTGAAGAACTCATATTGTTCTTCCTTTTATCATTACCACAATGATGATTATTATAATTTCGTCCCTCCATGCCCTTATTCATATCATGAATTATTTGTCATCTTTCAGACTAATTATTCACTGCTACCACATTCATATGATTGAATAGAGCAAGTCAGCAGGCGGATTTCAAAAGTTATCACATGTTGCTACCACATTCTTTTCAAGGAATGGAGCAAATTCAATATGATAAATTTCAAGACTTTTCATCAAAAATATATTATTTTTGCCTTAATCATTAGTTTATCACCACTATGGTGCATTGAGACACAAACTCAATGTCTTATCCATACAAGGCACAATAGGTCATAATTCTATGGGACTTGTCACGGTGCATCAAAATTCAAATTGATGTCTTACCCTCTTGGTGCGACAGAATTTGAATCTATCGTCTTATCCTCAAATATTTTTGATTATGTGCATCTGGACTTAACTTGATGTCTTACCCTTTTTGGTGCGATGAGACTTGAACCCATTGTCTTACCTTAACCAACAGTATAATAGACCGAAGTACAACATGACTCACCCTTTGAATCTTTCAAAACAATCAAAGTAATATCCAAACTCATGTTATTAAAATTTTTATACCTTCTATTTAAGAAATTTTGTATAGCATGTCATATTCAACCAATAGTAGTATATGTCTTCGGTTCCTGATAATTGTTAGTGACTGAACACTATTTTATTCTAAATCATAAAAATATTAGAAAATACATACCTGATTTTATGCATATAATACCTTGATTCTCATAACGAGATCAACCAAAACATGAGTTAAAGAAAAACTAAAACTCAAGCTCATAAGAATATAATCATAAAGAAAATAAGATAAAGAGAGGTAGATAGAAGAAGATGAATTTTCTTCTTATTCAAGTGTATATTATAATGGTGAATAATATCTCTATTTATAGGTAGAGAAGTCAATCAAAAAATCACCATATTTAGTGTCACATATATAGATACATTTCTATTTAAAAAAATTCACATCACCTTTTAAGAATATATATCCATGATAAGAATAAATTTATGATAAACTTAATGGACAAATCCATTTAATCCAATCTAGTTATAATAAACGCTTAGTAAACCCAAAGTAGTCTTAAAAAAAAAAAAAAAGAGGTATTCATAGCCAATAAACAAGCCATAGAAATAGCGTTCAGTTTCCGGCGACCGAGAATTTGAAAGTACCCATGTCAATATACGATCAAGCGGCAGCTGCCGTGCTATCGCAAATAGCTACAGTGGCGGATGGCGCACTTATTGGCTTAGCCCTAGCTTACGTTGCCGTACGGAGTATTGTCAAGTTCAAAGCCAATTCTTCCGCCCTTCACAAAATCAACGATGCGCCGTCGCTTAATGTCTCCGATCTCCGTTCATTACTTTCTTCTTCCGACAACTCTGAAAGTTCAAATCATTCCGATGACGGTAAGCTTGTGATTGTTCGCGGTACTGTGGAGGCGAAATCGGCGGTTGAGGGTAACTGGAAAAGCTTGAGAGCTAATATTCTCTCAGCTCATAATTCTGCTGAAAAAGGCGTTATATTGCAACATACTCAAACAGTATAATTCTTCTACACTTTTCTTTTTATTTTAATTTATGTTCAAACAGTATTAAATTACTCAATTTATCATGCTTTATTAGGCAATTAATATCCTTATTCGAGCTGGAAATTTCGTATTCAATGGACATTTAGGATTAGTGGTACTGTTAGAGTTAGTTATGATCAATCTAAAATTTGTGAATATTCACTATATTTGATGTATTAGGACTTTTTTAGGCATGTGATATGATGCGGTGATCGTTTTGAATTACAATGTGGGTTGCAAACTTTGGTTAAACTGCAGGGTTTGATCTTGTACTTGTGATAATTTATCCTACATTTTTGTTAAATGTAACAATCGATGTTTTGCTTAGCCCGCGTTGAAGGAATCCCTAGACATAGAGAGAGGACATGAGATAATAAGCTGGTGCACAGGGAGGGATGTCTAGGGATGAATTCCCGCTTCGCCTCATGACCCTTTGGTCGCAGAGGCTGAGAGTGTGTCTTAAAATACAAACTATTTTTGTAATGAAATTGTGTTAAATTAGAGTTAAATGGATTGTGAGGATTCATATAACGTATCCGAAGTTGTTTGGAATTGATGTGCGGAAGCTGCAGTTGTTACATTGTAAATATCAACAACTATTAACAGTTTCGAAGTGGAACTACGAGTTTTGGATGTTTTATACGTGTGAATATATAGATTAGCTGCTACAGAAAGAAATCAATAACTATTATCTACTGGTGATGGACATCCTTCAGTTTTCAAAGAACTCTTTGGCCGGGTGTAGTTTAAACAGAAACAATATGATCCACAACCAATTTGATTTGCAACCTATGTTTGGCTGCTATTTTTTTGTCAGCTTTGTGTGTATTTTTTTTTCTAGTGAATTTTGGCAGCATACTGATGTTCGTTTGCTGTCTTATTCTAGTGTATCTATAATGAGTGGAGAGGCTTCTTTTCGTGGGCTGGTGATCTGTATTCAATATTTCCAAGAGTACGGAAGGATCAACAATCGTCCTCTTTGAGAACGGTAATGTGAAAATTTTCCAACAACACAAGTCTCTTGATTTTGCTAGTGCCTTTAATTTCACCAGTGAAGCACAAAAGAGATATTGAGTCAGTATAGCTAATATTTGTCAATTTTCTATTTTTGCCATAAATTCTGCTAGGTTATGTGAATATTTTGTAAGAAGCTATAATCTTAGACTTATTAATGCAAATTTCTCTGCATAAAATTTTTTTCCTACTTGTCATCTTTAAATCTAGTTAATAAGCTCCAATTTTGTAGTTGCTGCTCTTTTGCCTGCTAATAAGTGTTATATAGCTTTATTTGTTTTCATAATATAAGCTTTCTAAGCTTTTGTGCTTCTCTATCTTCGACTTAGGTTCCCTTTGTTCTTATTGAAACTGGGAGGTGGCCGCAACCAAAATATGTTAATGTCAATATGGATGGTTCAACGCATTCCCTACCTCTTGTGACAGTTTATCATCACTTGCAACCTTTACATGCTACGCCTCTCACTTTTATCCAGGCACTCTTTGGTCATCACTATCCTGTGAGTTTAAAAATATGTTGTGGATATGGGCTTCTTGACCATTTGTGATTGCTTATACAACTTTTAAAGTTTGTCTTTCTTCGTGCAACTCGTAACATATTGTTTTCTGTGACAAAGGTTGGAGTATTGGATGAAGAAAAAATTCTACCTCTTGGTAAAGATATAACCGCTATTGGTATTTGCAGCTCAAAAGATGGGATTTTGGAGATCAAATCATGTGAAGACCTACCATATTTCTTGTAAGGAAGGTTTACAAAATAGTTCTCTTAATAAATTGATAAAGCATGACACTCAGCTCTTGTTCTAAAATTTGGGTGATCTTTTATTTCCTAATTAATTTATTTTGTTGAAATTTGTGAATGTTAATTTTTTACTTTGGTAGGTCTGATATGACCAAGGATCAAATGCTGGTAGAGCTTGCCTTCAAAACAAAAGTTCTGATGTGGAGTGGAGTATTTTTTGGTTCAGTTGCAGTTGGTGTCCTTGGATATGCTGTTGTGAGGTAAACTAGTTGCATCTCTCAAACACTTGAACTTTTTTGTGGATATCATGCCTTCAAGATCTCACTGTGACACTCTATTTTCTTCTTTGTCCTTTTCCCTCTCATAGACTGTAGTTAAGGTGAGGTCTGGGTAGGGACAAAATCCTTAATTGTTTCATATAGTATTTTATGATTCTGCTTACCGAGCATGAGTTAGGGTTGTAGGAACCTTCTATTGAGTGGTTACCTGTTAAATAATCAAGTCATCCACATCTGCTACCAGATGGATTTCTTTCCCTACTTCATCTGCAGTTTATCTCGCGGCTGCATCAAATGAGTCAACTTATAATAACTATGAACTTCAAACCCTACTGGGGTAGAAGGCTGGTTGATTGATTTGGATTACAGTTGTCATTTCGTGTATGCAATTATTTGAAGCATATTACTTTAGGGAAGTTTTGCGATACAGACTAGTGTACTTGCATTCTATTAAATTAAGGAAGTATAGTTTTACTTTGATGCAATTGATGTTTGAGTAGGACCATCATCACGTGCCAAAAAGAATAATGCATCTAGCTACCTTTAAGCATGAAAGAATCATGATGGGTGCATGTTTCAGATGAGCGGAACCTTGAAATTGGCTTACATATTTTAGACTATTCTCTCCCAGGAAACCTAAGACTGAAAAACAGAAAAAAAGGGGAGATATGCTTGTTTGAAAGGAAAACAGGGTGAAAAAGTATTTGCTGTAGTGGTCGCATTTTCTCATTGGTATTTATATGTTTTAGGAACTGGAATCGATGGAAGCAGTGGAGACACCAGAGGCAGGCCCAGCAACAAAGGGATGCTGCAAGCAATGACGATGATGTGCAGGTTAGTGCTGATGAGGAAACTGGAGATGTTCCCGATGGTCAGTTGTGTGTGATATGCCTTACAAGGAGGAAGCGCGCAGCATTTGTTCCATGTGGACACCTGGTATGTTGCCAGCGCTGTGCCTTGTCAGTTGAACGTGATTTAGCACCCAAGTGTCCTTTATGTAGGCAGACAATTCATAGTTCTGTAAGGATATATGATTCTTGAGGAGCAAATAGTTACGAGTTATTTTGAGTAGCTGATGCTGGGAAGGTGGTTGTGCATTTGTAAAGCATGCGATGAAAAACTACATTGGACTGTCTCATGGGAGGATGGTCGTTGATATTCCGAGGGGATTAGATACTAGAATCTAACATGCATATTTTTCGTGTCTGTACATACATTTTTTGCTGACTCATTATTGTACCCTTAAAGACAATATTCATTACAATGCTAGGGAGTCATTTTGCTAAAAAAGCTTTGAGTTCTAAGCACTCAGTTATTTCATCAAAACACACAATTATTACACATCTATATTCTTATAGGTACATGACCACCTTGCCTAGAATCAAATTCTTAAGGAATTTGATAATTTTTTTGACTTGTTGCCTTTGCAAATGCACTATCTGAACCTGTGTCAAAGCACAGATAATGAAAGATTCTTCCAGGCTCTAGATTTACCGGTAGACTTTTGACACTGTTCGTGCTTAAAAGCCTTGTGCATCTCATGTGTAGTGATCTATCTTCCATAATGAACAAAATGAAACAGGATCTCCTTTCCACCACAGTCCAACACAGCCATCCTTCTCATCAACTCTCATCTCCCAGTTGTTGTCATACTTCTTCAACAATGCACGAGCTCTATCAATAGCATCATCTCCAAACATCTCCCATACGAAACCAACACTCCTCATTCTTTCACACCATTTCTCCTTTGTCTCATTCATCTCTCCCATGTTTGTCAAAGCCTTTGCTGCTTCTCCTTCCATCATCCTCCTTCCCTCGCTCTCACGTCCTTTGTATGCTACACTGGTGGAGTCCAAGAACTTCCACAAGTACTCCACTCGCCTTGAGAATCTTGTTGTGAAGTCCCCGCAACTGTTGCAGCTGCAATCCATGTTGTTCTCACTCAAAACCAGTCCTTTTGGCTCTAAACTCTTTAGTCTTTTCAACAACTCTGTCCTCTCGTCTGGATTGTTGTGTTTCAAGTTATGGAGTCTGAACTGTGCACAAATAACCAAGATTTCATCTGGGGATGAATTTATCACTTGGGAATCAAGATTCTGAAGTGGGTAATTCTCCAGTCTGTTGATTTGTAGATTGATGTTAATCGCCTTGGCAAAGGCAAGTAGTTGCACTGAAAAGTTGTAACCACCTGGACCAACTACAAATGGACTATTTCTTTGTTGATCATCTTCTATTGTAGGTGTTATAACTGTCAGACGAACCAATGGTGGTGGACCTCCTGCTCGATGGGTCAACTCCTCGAGCAATGTTGGCCATTGAACACCATGAGAAACTCCAATATCAAGAATGTGTAGGTTCCGGGATGAATCATGTTTCCCTAGAATTTGGAGTATAGAAGAGTTTGCAATGCTATTGGGTATACGGAACCAGGGACTGATCTCATTGAAGTTGATCAGTGAGTTCTTGAAGAACTTCGGATTTGTTGAAGCAAAAGTAGCAGCAGAAGCAGAAGATAGTGAAGTTGGGCATGGAGTAGAAAGATAATACGTCAGCGCCTGGAGTCCACGAGCAGCCAACCGATGGTTGGCATCTCCGTTTAGTGAAGAGAGCTCGCGCAGAACGTACAACAAGTGCTGCACACGGTTCAGATTTCCTGCTGTAATTGCAGCAGCACAAGGGTTAAGTAACTGCTCTGCCCATCTTCCTTCTCTGTTGTTACCATTATTTCCTGTACTAGACTTGTGTGTTGCTTTCTTGTGTCCTGTTGTTCTTCTTGTATCTGCATCATTGATCCTACGGTTCTGATTCTTCCGGGACGCCTTGGGATTGTAACCAGAATCATTCCCTTTCCTCTTCTTGGATGAATCCAATGGCGGAAGATGACTTGAAATGACCGGCTCCAGAGAGACAGTGCTCGCGGTTGTGACAGGGAAGCTAGTATCGAAGCACGGTAAACTATTATTGTTATTGATATGTATTTCTTGGTTTATACTCTCATTAGGAGCCCACCATGAGTCCTCGTAAATATCATCGAGGCTATATGACTCATCGAGTAAATCATCGATGCTATATGACTCATCGAGTAACGACGGAAAGTATGATAAGGGACTATCCAGCCACTCTGAGATGGGATCAGAAGTAGCTTCATCAATGGTCATTGTATCACAGATTGAGGAAGAAGGGTGGTGGGGAAGTTTGATCATTGACTTAATAGGAAGTATATGCAAAGATGGGATATGATATTTTTGTTAATTGTTATAATGGCTCAAGTTTCAAAGTGCTAAAGCTATAATAGTTCAAAATGGAATCAAAAGGGATTTTGCTTTGGGAAGAGACACAGCATGGCATATTTAAATGGCAGAAGTGTAGTACTGTTATGTTATTTTGGAAGTTATGGTGTTTCATTGGTATTCCTTTAATACCCTAATCATTGACACTAAGTGAGCGTTTGGACACGTAATTTTTCATCACGTGATTTGAAATTATGAGATAAAAATCAACGTTTGAACATATAATATAATTTCATGATTTCAAATCGTGAGAGGAAATCTCAAATTTTCCAAAAAGCTTGATGTGAGAATCTTTTATCACGATTTCACATTTTTCAAATATAAAAATTGACCATGTTATTTTGTAAAAGAAAAAAATTCTTGTCATTTTATGTCTATTTATCATTTATTTCATGCGTAAACACGTGCAGTTGATACTATTACTCTTCAAAGTTAAGATCATATATATCGGTTATAACTATTGAAGTAAAGTTTAATCAATAAAGTTGTATCTTTTTAGAATAACTTTGCGATAGTAAATCATTTTTTTGTTATAAACTTTTACTTATTTGATAAGATTGTAATAAGAATTGAGATAATTGTCATAGATTTCTCCACTTATGAGGTTTTATGTTTATGAGCAGAACGAATTTCATTATTTAAAGAAAATGATTTTCCTAATGGAACAGTGAAAAACAAGTTGTTTAATAAGTGACATTACAAATAGGGGTGTACATGACCGAGTTGGTTCGGGTTTTTAAAATATTAAACCAAATTATTTTTGTTGGATTTTTAAATTTATAAATCAAATCAAACCAATAAAATTCGGGTTTTTTAACTTCGGATTTTTTCAGGTTTCTTTGGATTTTCGGGTTTTTTCAATAAAGTTTTCATACAAACATATAATTTACTTGTACTTCAAATATTTCTTCACTCCTACCAAATGCAACTATCCAAGTTATTTCTCAAGAAAATAACAAAAAAATGATATGGTTAATGACACTAAAATATCTAACAAAAAATAATAATAAAATCGCGTAAAAAAATATTGCAAATTAATAAGCCATAATGAAATTGATCATTATTTAAAGGACTAAATCATGCTAAAATAAGTTTAGTAAGTATTAGTTACATGACTAAATATTAAAAGAAGTAAAATTAGATCATGTATTTTAATTGTCTAAATCTATATAAAACTAAAAAATAAATATTCAATATTATTGTCATTCTTAGTGTTAAATTGATTTTCTTTTGCATTAGTATTAAACTGATTTTTATTTAAACTTTGTTATAATTACTAACATGTATGGACTATAATCTTTATTAGATTATTAAGAATTTTAACTTCCAAACATGAAATAAATATATTAAAAGATAAAAACTATGAAAAGTATAAGAGATATTTAAAAATTATATCAAAATTTTACGTATAAAATAAAATTTTAAAATTATATATATAATGTCGGATTGTTTTTTTTAATTGAAACCAAACCAACCTAAATATAATCGGATTTTATTTCTCAACACCAAATCAAGTCAAACCAAACCACTAATCGAATTTTTTTTTTGATTTGACTCGATTACGATTTGATTCGATTTTCGGTTCGATTTTGTACACCCCTAATTACAAATTTATTGTCTCCTCATCACCATCTATTTCTCAAATCCCCACTCCTTGATAATCCCACCCCCGCCCCCTTAAACTTTCACTTTTCATCCCATTTCGTCTCCATAATTTTTTGCTAGATAAAATATAAATGCACTTGGAATAAAATTTTCTTGCTTATTTAATAAACACTAAAATACAAGTAAAACTTTTTTACTTATTTTTAAAAAAATTATTTTGCGTGAAAAATATTTTTCTTCATATCGAACATATCCTTATTTATTTTCTTGTAAACAGTATACAATAAGTAAACAAAAGGTTATTATTTCTAGAATATTTATATAGTATATTTAGATAACCACTATAAGATTGAAGTAATGTAGGATGGTTGGGGATAAGAGGTGAGTTGGGGATGAGGGTGAAGGGTTGGTGGTGACGCGGAGTGTTCGGTGTAGGGAGACCATGAACATAGAATGACACTTGTTGAACTGATTTTTTTTCTATTTTTATAAATAAATTTATCTTTTTCGACTGATAATAAATTTTATTTTTTTTAAGAAAATATTTTTAAAAAATAATACGAAACACATTCGTAGGAATCATTCGATAGCTGATTTAAATGTAAGTTATGTAGGTATTAAATTTTACATACACAAAAGTACTATGTTTTGTAGCTAATTCATGTATACTATTAATAAGATATTTGGTTTACATATTAAAAATCTGCATAACTAATATACATATATAAGTTATGATGAATCTATATATTATTTTACATAATTAATTTTTATATAAAATAATATATATATATTCACTAATATTTAATTTCTACTTTACTAATATCTACGCTACCAAACAACCCTAAATTTTGTGTTATTTGCATCTCTGATTGACTTATTCTGTGGAGGTGTCACAAATGTTGGAGTTTTACTAGACACATTTTTTCTTTCAAGAACTTGGGATTGTGAAAGGTTTGGGTTTTTAATTTCAATAAGAAGATGGTATTCTCTTTTTCTAATAAATAAATAAATTATTTTATTCAATGTTAGATATTTGTTTTAAAGCTCAATTAAGTAGATTTCTATTTGGAAAAAAAAATTATTAAGAATTTTTTTATATTTAAATTTCGATTTTGAAATTTTTAATTAAAAAAAGAATAATTTCATCCACAACAGACGCGAATCTCTTCATCATTGTGATTAAAATATTTATGAGTTTTTGTCTTATGAGTGTCTTCATCTTATAGGTAATTTGGCGATGCATTTTGGCACTTTCGAAGAACCAAATGACTAACAAACGAACTTGTAGTTGTCAATTCCGATTTGGTCTATGCTTTTTTTTAGAAAAATATATATGATCAAATTCCTCAAAAATAGAGAATGAAGAAAGTAGTGCATATATATTTTATTTTTACATGAGAGGTAGAGAGTTGTATTTTCGATAAATTTTTTGTTGATTCATGTTTTTTATAAGAATATACTTTATATAATATCATAAAGTGAATTTTAAGAAGAATAAAATGTACATAAATCTTACTTTTATCTAGAAATAGAAAATCTATTACCTATAGATTTTTGTTCCGTTATAAAAATATATGACGTATGTTTTCATAAAGTAAAAGTTGAGAAAGATAAAGTGTAAATAAATTTTAGGGAAAATGCACAAGTACCCCCTCAATCTATGTTCGAAATCCCAGAGACACTTATATTATACTAAGGTTCTATTACTCCCTAAACTTATTTTATAAATAATTTTCTACCCCTTTTCGTCCTACGTGGCACTAGCTTGAAACAAAAAGACAACCAGCGTTGGACCCATAAGATAGTGCCACGTAGGCCAAAAAGGGACAGAAAATTACTTATAAAATAAGTTCAAGGGTAATAGAAACTTAGTATAGTATAAGTGCGTCTCTGAGATTTCGGGCTTAGATTAAGGGGATACTTGTGCATTATTCCTAAATTTTACTTTTATTTAGAGATAGAGTCTATCTTTAACAACCCTCAACTGGTCTAAGCTTGTTTTGCAAAAAATATATTAGGTGTAATTTTATCAATATAGTTTTAAAATAGGAGTATACTCATATTTTACACTTATTTTATAGGCAGAGAATCTATTTAATAGACTCTTGGCTAATTTATATTTTTTGTTTCTTAAATAAAACAATACATACATGAGCTCACTCCTCTTAATTTATGTAAAGATACGTGATTGAGTGAGTATAAAGGTTAATAACGAACTCCAAAATAAAAAATAAATGTTTTTGGTTAAATCATCTCATTTTAGTAATATAGGAAATTTAAGGTCAAATTACTAGAACTAAATTAAAAATGCATCATTTCTCTATGTATTTTTAGTCCAATACGACGTTTATCATACACAATTATAGTTTACGGTATTGCATTTATCATACACAATTATAGTTTAAAAGAATTACAATTCATAATTATAGTTATAATTTTAAGTGAACTGATCTCTCATCTCTCACTCTTTTTCTTCTTTATGTCCTTTCTCGCTTGCATCTATCTTTTTCTCTATGTATTTTCAATCCAACACGACGTTTCAAGTTTCAAAAGAAGGTGTATTTTGCTTTGTTGTGCTTACCAATTATATCCTACTAAATATAAGTGAGAGATTTGTACAAGGTAAATGATATTGGAAACCTCTCTTCATTTTTTTCTCCTTTTCGATTTCATACTCAGACTCTCATTCTACCTAAACGAAAAATAGATGTAGTGCTGATATAGTATTATAGTAATCGTACTCTAAAAAAGAATGTATACACAACACATGATACAGAGTCAATAGTACACAAAGAACAAATACATTTCATAAAATTGTATTCATTAATATAAAACTATATTCATTGATACAATTTGATATAATTATATTCGTTAATATAACTCGTATTCGTCAATACACTTGATATAATATTGCTCATTTATATAAATCAATTATGTTAAATATATTCGTGATACTATATGATACAATCCTCTATCTCGTCTCTCACTTTAAATCTCGTTCATTGTCTCTTTCCTCTTCCAATCTTGCTCACGTTTTTTCTCCCTCTTCGAAAATTGAGTCTGCCACTTGGGGCTGTAATCATTACAAGTGTTATGTAGGATCCAAAAACAATACTGTGTATTACATGTCCAATTATATGCATGATTTTATTTTTTTAATTGCACGTTGCTCTATTCAGAGGTAAAAAAAAGCCTTATCTTTAAAAAGTGACCGACAGATGCAATCTGTGTTGATTTATGATTGGACATTTTCTAGAAAAAAGGTTAATCATAGGTCCTATCGTATGAAAAATGACTCATAAAAATATTTTCATAATTTATTTTTACTTATTCTATGAGTATAATATATGTGACTTTAATAATTTTTATCTTATCACTTTTTTAATAAAATTAGTTTAATATGTTTGAAAAATAACTATAGTTATTTATAAGGGAAAATGCACAAGTCCTCAACCTATGACCGAAATCTCAGAAACACACTTATACTATACTAAGGTCCTATTACCTCCTGAACTTATTTTATAAGTAATTTTCTATCCCTTTTTAGCCTACATGACACTAGTTTGAAAAGAAAAAAAAGTCAACCATCTTTGGGCCCACAAGATAGTGTCACGTAACCTAAAAAGGAGTAAAAAATTATTAATAAAATAAGTTCAGAGAGGTAATAGGACCATAGTATAGTATAAGTGTGTCTCTGAGATTTCGGACATAGGTTGAGGGGGTACTTAGGCATTATCCCTATTTATAACATTAAATAAACTATTTTTTATTTTTTTCAATTAAAGAAATAAAAATTTATATAATGAATAAGTAAAGATGAACGAAAGAATATCCTTCGTTCATTTTTTGATTTAATTTATTTTATTCAAGAATACTCTAATAACGAACATCCTAAATTTGATGATTTTTTCTCTTTTTTTTTTAAAAAAAAAATAGTTATGTAGTCAGCAGTAGTTTATTATGATTGATCATATATAATTACTTAATTTAAAAATCAAACCCATCAATTTCTTTAATCAAAACCTACCCCTAATAATCTGACCCAGTTTTTTTAAATAAATCTAAACTAATCATTTACTTAATATTGGGATGCTATTCACGTGAGCAAAAGGTCTTTCGAAAATAGTTGCTCTCGATCTCTACGAGTAGCGATAAGCTTTACATACACCTCCTCAAATCCTGTTTAATGAAATTTCACCGAATATGTTCTTGTTATTATTTTTGCATCATGAAATCACGAGATTATTTGATAGTTGATTTGACATCATGAAATCACGAGATCATTTGATAGTTGATTTGAAGGTAAGTTGCACAGATATTAAATTTATACGGAGGTAAGTTATAATTAATATAATATTTTGATACAAACTAGCATAATCAATTAATATATATATATATATATATATATATATATATATATATATAGAAATTTTATGTATTATTTTATGCTAGAAACAGAATGTGAGAATAATAAGTAATAACTAATACAAAGAGTTATTAATACTCTCTGTGCAATTTGCCACGTAGTCTAGTTGTTTTAAAGTGTGTCTAACAAAATTGATTATTAGCCATAAAATAATGAGAGGATCATTATTTTAGCACAAACAACACTATAAGAGAATATTTGTCTCTACCATAATATTTGTCTTTTTCCATTTAATTAATAAAATTACTTCTTATCAATCATAATAAATATTTAAATTATGATGAGCAGATCCATTCTGTATCTTAGATTGTAAAAAAGCTGTAGGAGTATAATTTCTGCATATGTGACATAATCAATTATATATCTTTTTTGCAATTCGATACGATTAGAATCGTCTCAATAAATTTAAGGGTCTAAAATCACATTTTATAAAAGAATACAATTAAAATATTTATTTATTTTCAAAATCATTATTTACTTGTTTTCAGATCAAATTTAAGGGTCTAAAATCACATTTTATAAAGGGATACAATTAAAATATTTATTTGTTCTCAAAATCATTATTTACTTGTTTTCAGATCAAATTTAAGGGTCTAAAATCACATTTTATGAAGGGATACAATTAAAATATTTATTTGTTCTCAAAATCATTATTTACTTGTTTTGGGATCAACTTTAAGTTGATGAATGCTTTTATATGATATAATATTAAAATATTATTTTCTAATTAAATAATGTTATGTTTTTTTTAATTATAATTTAATTAATTTATTACTTTCTTGAAAATAATAATAGTATTTTGAGAATCATTACATGTTCTTTAACACATTAAATTATATGTCCAATTGATAAGGAGTTTCATATGATATAATTCTTCATGTTTAAATAGTGCTTAGTCTCTTATTATATTTAATTGTTTTCTTTTTTCTTTTCTTTTTTGCTTTTTTGGCCAAATAATAATGTTTTTTTCTTTCATTAGATCATGTGTCTAATTGATGGGGGATCTCATATGATATAACTAATGGTTAGTTTCATATTTAACTAATATTAGGTTTTTTTATTGTAAATTAATTAATTAATTTTAGCCAAATAATAACCTAGCCTCTATGTATATGCCAAGTGATCGGTTATTGACAAATAATTTAGTTAGTTGAGTAGATAATATATATATATATATATATATATATATATATATTGAATAATTGACATGAGTCAGATTATTATATAAGAAATCTATAATTCATTAACATAGAGTATTGTCGATAATAATTAGTGAAGTGGTTGAACTTTTACACAAAAATAAGAAATAAATTGAAGTTGTTTTTAGACAAAAAATAATTTAAGAAATTATAGAAGAGTTTGTGATCTTAATATATATATATATATATATATATATATATATACCTTTTAATTTCGTGATTTTAAATATGTCATGTCAAAAGTTAAAATTAACAAATTATCTAAATATGATGACACATTATTATTTCTTAAACGAATTGAAAAATAAATAAATAAGACAAATATATTGAAATAAAAATAACTGATTACATCAATCTAATGTAATTTTATTACAGCAATTTTAAAAATATGTCATGCATATATTGATTTGGTGTAAACATCCGATGCGCGATAAATTTTACCCCTTGTCAGAATACTATAGTAGTTCTTTTTTTTTCACAGGAAAGCTGAGAACTATGGTTTTTAGTTTACTTTTTATTCTCGCGGTGAAGTTAGAAATTCATTAAGAATATACAAAATTTAATATATATTAAATCTCTTTATTTTATAAAATAAAATGGTCTGGTTTGACTTGGCATAGAGTTTTAAGAATATAAAGAAGACTTTTGAATTTTGTGGTCTTAAATTAAAGTTAGATCAAATGTACAAAATTTTCTTTTGATCTTGTGGCCTTAAACATGCTATATGAAAAGCTGAAATTAAAATGTTACTCCCTATGTCCCATTTTATGTGGAACTTTTCATTTTTCGAGGAGAAAAGACATAAAGTCACCCCTAAAGTTGTCCGGTATTTTCATAAAGACATCTTAACTTTGGAAGTGTCTGATCACCCCATGAAGCTATTTAATATCTTTGTAAATGGACCATTTTGACCCATTTTCTCGCCTGGGTTGTTATCACGCAAATGGGGTGCGTGACCCAATTTTTTTACTGCCATAACCAGCTATAAAGTGTCAGGTGTCATTATATTTCTTTAATATTAATTATTTAATTAATTTACATCATCTTCCCCATTATCTTCTTCACCCAAATTCAAAAATCCAATTACCTTTTCTTCATCTTCTTCAACTTAGAAGATCCATTTATTTCATCCATTTTTATCACTTTTTTTTCTTGTCTCTTGCTTTTCTTTGTTTCTTTTTCTTCTTTTATCTTTTTTTTTAAAAAAAAAAAAAAGAAGAAGAAGAAGTCCATTGATTAGAGAATACTATGAAACTCCATCTTTTTTTTGTCTCATTACCTTGCTTTAGTAAATTGAGAGTTGAATTGATTTTATTTAGTGATGTTTTGATGACGAAAATAGTGTTGTAACATGGAAGCATCATGGAGGCTAGATTGAATGTGACTATGACTACTACTTTTGGAGGATTTACAACAAAGAACAAAAGATTTGAATAATGAAGATTTAAGAAAAAAGAGGGAAAAAATGATAATAAAGTTAATAAAAATAAAAATAATAAAATGAAACTAAAAATTAAAAGAACTTAATATGTGTCAAACGACTATTGGTGTGTGATTGCACCTCTTTTCTTGCAATTGGGGTTGGGTAAGAAATGAGATATTTATAACACTCTTAAATTGTTCAATGGGGAAATAAGACACCCACAAAGTTAATGTGTCTTTTTGAAAATTCGAGACAACTTCAGTGATAACTGTATGTCTTTTCTCTTTTTTGAGAGTCAAACAGTTTAATTTTGACTTGACATTTGCGTATGAAATTTTCAAATTTTTTGAAATGAAATTTATATATTTATAAATTATATAAAGATTACTATAAGTCACAAAAATTGATAATTCAAAATAAAAGGATCTATGAAAAAATTACGGTCAAAGGTACATTTGTTTGAATCTCAAAATGTGAAAAGTGTTACATAAAATGGAACGCATGGAGTACTAAAAAAGGAAAAAAGTCATTCTTTTTGAAATAGACTAAGAAAGAAAGGAGTTTATTCTTTTTAAAATGTAGGGAATAATATATATATGTAACGACCTGTTTAGTCGTTTTGAGCAGCAGATTTTATTTCTGGAAAAATAGGCTGAGGCGACGGACCCCACGACGGACCGTCATGGGCACGACGGACCGTCGCAGGGTCTCGTTTCAAAACACTTAGAAAATCTGCAAATTGGGTACTGGAATCGACTCTCTGAACTTTGTAACGGAACGGCAGGACGGACCGTCACAGGTGTGACGAACCGTCACAGACCCTTCAGAGAAATTGAGTCTCTGAAGTCTGTGACGGGGCAGCAGGACGGACCGTCGCAGGCGCGACGGGCCGTCGCAGGCTGCGCAATCCCAGTCCGGGTCGGATTTCTTTATACGTTTTAAGGGACGTTTTTGACTATTCCTGCTTTAACTATAAAGTTAGAGGGTTAATGTTAATAAGTCTAATTACTTGGGGGCTAAAAGAGGTAACCTTAAGTTAATTAGTGGGTTATTATTGCCATCTTTTATTCTTAATTGTATACTAATAAGGGTAAAAGAAAGAGGGTTTGAATAAAGAAAATAGAAAGAACAAGAGAAAGAGAGAGAAAGAGAACGAGTAGAGAGAGAGAGAAACGAAGAGGATAGCAAGGATTCTGAGAAGATAGCTTGTTGATCGCAATTCTTCGGTGGAGGTAGGTTATGGTTATTTTTATGCTATTCGTAGTAAACTCTTAATAGCGAATGATATGTATTGGTAGTATTGTAAACTCTTCTATATGCTTAATTGTATGCTTGCATGAATGTGATTATGAAATTGTGATATAATAAGCATGATGAAGCTATTGAATCCTAAATCTTGAAAAGAAACCCTAATCTACTTTGTTAATGATGATGCCTTGGTATAAAAGAAGGCTTGATGAACGAAAGTAGTGAGATTAGGGGATCGAGTGCCACGTTCCGGTACCAGGATAGTATATGAGGATCGGGTGCCACGTTCCGGTACCAGGATAGAATATGAGGATCGGAGTGTCACGTTCCGACACCAGGATAGAATATGGATCGGGTGCCACGTTCCGGTACCAGGATAGAATATGGATCGGGTGCCACGTTCCGGTACCAGGATAGAATATGAGGATCGGAGTGTCACGTTCCGACACCAGGATAGCATATGAGGAGCGGAGTGTCACGTACCGACACGAGGGGAATAAAGATAATGAATCTTGAAAGATGATAATATATTCAAATCTAATGAACCTAATTCCGAAACGAGTATGATGAGGAGGCGTGAGTCCTCATCGATGTGCTTGGTGTTGTAACCAAGGGTTATGGTAACTGTAAATGCTGCATGCTAAGGATATTAGTTGATTTTATGATATTGCTTAATATATACTGTTTTCTATTTTGAGTTGGCCGATGATATCTACTCAGTACCCGTGTTTTGTACTGACCCCTACTTTATGTTTTCTTCTTTGTTATTTGTGGAGTGCAGCAAACGTACCGTCATCTTCAACTCAACCGCAATTCTAGCCAGTCTTCGTCACATCGGATCTTCAGGGTGAGCTAATGTTTCTAGCTTGGACTGGATCTTCTTCCTCATGTCTTGATGCCTTGAAGTTCCGGCATGGACTAGCTTTTACTTGTTTTAGCTTTTAGAATACTCTTAGTTTAGTCGTTTAATTATAGATGTTCTTGTGGTGATGACTTCCAGATTTTGGGGATAATAATAGTTATTGATTTTATTAATGAGTTAAGTCTTCCGCATTACTTTCTGTTGATATTATATTGAAATGTTAAGGTTTAGATTGGTTGGTTCGCTCACATAGGAGGGTAAAATGTGGGTGCCAGTCGCGGCCCGATTTGGGTCGTGACAATATATATATATATATATATATATATAATTTTTGATATATATTTCATACAATTTTTTATATACATATAATAAAAAATTTTGATAAATAGTATCTGATTAACCACCTTGGACTATATCTAGCTGCCCTCCACCCTCAACTCTCCAAGGAACCATGAAGAGATACACTGATATTTATGTATTTTAATATTAAATTAAAACATCAAATGTATATGTTAGTGGATATAAATTGGAAAAGGTGTGAATTGTTTTTTTTTAGCTCAAATAATCACTATTATCTATCACTAATTACCCACTAATTTCTTGTTCCACAATAAAATTATTTCACTGTTTTTTAATTTAATCCATAAAACAATTCTAGACCTTTCGTTGTACAAAAAAATATTGTAATATATGTAGTAAGATAAGTATAATATGTGATAGTGAAAGTATAAACAAATTTTGTAATTAAAGGTATAACGGGTTGCTAAAATTTATGTAGAATATCAAAATTAATATTTTAAATAAATGGTCATAAAAGTTCCACGTATATATTTATTATTAAAATATGTGTTGGTGATGGTACAAACAAATTACATAATTAAGGGTAAAATGAGTTGCTAAATTATAATAGTTTTTTTTTTTTTTGGAAACAACTAAGATAAAACACTATGTATAAATTAGAACAGAGAAAAAAGAATATGGACCGTGTGGTCATAAATTTCTCAAATAATATCTGGAGAAAAACTTTTGAAATAGTATTTGTCCATATACTTTGTTATTATTTGGCTAATATTTTTGGCAAATATCCCAAATTCCCAAATATTAGTTATTTCTAGTATTTGGGTCAAATGTCGTTATTTGGGATCTTTTAAAAATTAAAATTTTACCGCAAACTTTTATCTTTACAAAAACACCTGTTATAGTTGTTGCTTATGTTGTATTACATAATTTTTTACGTTAATTTCAAAGTAGTGATGAAATATTCGGTGAATGTGAAATGATGATATGGTTATTGATGAAAATGATAAACAATCGGCTCAAGATAACAAAGTCATGTGTTTTGTCTACTTCATGATGTATGAAATGATGTTTGTTGCACTCACTTCAAATTATTACATTCCTCTAGTGTCATGGACACTATTTATTATTGTTGTAACAAAGATCTAATTGACTTGTAATACAAATTTATGGTTAGTTTTGATATTTTTAAAACTTATGAGTGTAAATTATATTTTCTAAAAAAGTGAAATATATTTTTTTAAATACTATGGTCAAACAAATGGTGAAATTTCACATAAATTTCCACCGAAATAATATTTACCAAGAATAATTAGAAATCTATGACAAAACGCTAGCTATATATACCAGTGCTAGTAGCCTAGTACGTATGGCAAAAGAAAATAAAGGGATGAATAAAAAGGTAGAAAAGAAATAAAATATTGAGTGATTTTTTATTTAAATAATTTCGAATAAATAAAATTGTTCGATATTTATATTAATAATTAAAGAAAATATGTATTAATAGTAGAAACACCTTCATTATAGGATATAAAACAAAGTGTGTGTTTTGGTACCAAAGAAAGTTTCTTTTTAAAAAAGTGATTTTTATATTTATATATTTATTGTTATTTGGTATAGAAATAAAATATTTAGGTATAATATAAACAAACATATGAAAAATAAAGTTGGGCAATATCAGATAAGGGTGTGAGAATAAGTATTATTTGTGGAATTTTTTCTTCTCTGTATATTTTTTTGATTTTTTTGTTATTAATTTTCCATTTGATATTTGATATTCATAATGAAATCTGATAAAATTCGAAATAACATTGTTTATTTCTATCTCATCTTTTTTGTTATTAATTTTTCATTCAATATTTGATATTCATAATGAAATCTGTAAGACTCGAATACAACACCTTTGATTAAGAAAAACAAGTTATTTACTACGTTAAGGATGTCACATTATCTTCTTATTTCCTTTTCTATGCTTTTTTTTTGTTTAATTTCCTCCTCTTTCATTTTCGTGGTCTTGTTCTGTTAAATTATCGTAATATTATTCTATTAGTAATTTATTTTTTGAATAAGCGATTTTATATAGGCTTTCTTCTTTGTTTTACAGTTACATCATCTGTCTCAATTTATATGATATTAAAATGTTACTTTTCTATAATTGAAAATAATTATACTTTAAAACTTTTATTTTTCCTTTAATAAAATGAATAATAGTCATCAGAGCATTACAAATCACAAATTTCAATAGTCTTACTCACTTTCTTAAATTTTATGTCAAATCAAACAGTTTCACGTAAATCAAGATTGACGAAGTTGTATAGTAGGTAGCATTGCCACACATTAAAACTAGAGACTTCTTTGTTTAGGTAGCATGCAAGTTATTCAGTAGAATTAAGCTCAAAATAACATTGTATTGCTAGAAAGAAGGATCAAAGGCAAGAGAATTGCAAGTTCTAGCTAGTGCCTCCAAGCACACCATTGAGCTTCTTGATTTGTGCTTCATCAAGGAATGTTGTAGCCTCAACCAACTTAGTTGACTAGTAGAATGTTTGTTAGTTTCCTCAATACTACTACTTGTAAACCAATTCAAATTTTCAAGTTCCAAAATACTATCTTCCTCTTTTCTTTGTTCAATTGTATTGCAATAAAATGTTGTAATTAATATAAGATTACCAACAACATTTTCACCTCAGTCTCAAACAAATCGAGATTGGCTATATCGATCCTTATTGTCCCATTTAAGCTAAATCATGTAATTACAAGTATTAGATTGCCAATATATATATAAATGAATAAACCATTGCATAAACTTATATGACAAAGGGTGCATTGAGTTAAGTGGATCTAGAAGGCACATGGTTAGAGAAAGTGACTACACTAAAAGAAGATAGAATCACAACTAAAAACCCCAAATTGGTACTCCCTCCATCTCAATTACCTGCCACTGTCTGACTTGACACAAAATCTACGAAAGAAAGACATTTTTTGAAGTTTATGGTCTCATTTCACTTGAGGTAAAATAAGAATTCTAAAGTTATTAAATTATTTTCAATATATGGGAAGATTACATTCTTTTTGAGACAGACTTATAAGAAAAATGTGTCACATAAATTGGGACATAAGAAGTATAACTTCTTATATGCCCTTCAATTAGCTAAAATCGATGGCAATAGGCAAGCTATTGGAACAGGAAGAAGTGGACTAGAGTAACCCCCCTTCCACAAAGGCTTTCAGTAGTGCAAGATATGGTGACTAGTGCCTCCTCATTGACACAAATGTCAATTCTACTGCAACAGAATTCTAAAATGGATTTAGCATTGGTAGAGAGTTAATGTGTGTCCTTACCATGGAAGAACTAGGACAGGCTCATAATGCAGCTTTCGATATCTACTTTGGCAGTCCATTTAGCCGGATTCACGTTACAAAGGCCCGTTATAAGAGGAAGTGACCCCCTAGCCTAGAAACCGAAACCTCTGATTAAAAGTGAAAGGATTCGATCCATCGTACCACAATCCTTGACAAATGGATATTGAACAAAGGATGCAGCATAAGGACTTTCCATGGGGTTAGCACAATGTAATACTCGATATCTAACTTTTGGAGCTCTTTTAACTGAGCACAATCAAATCCCAATATAGAGATGAAAGTTGCAAACAAATTTGAAATTACACACCAATGAAAGAGGATTGTTAACTTTACAGAATTAAAGGGTGGCAATGGTGAGAGTTGAAAGGGACTCACAACTTCTCATACGAATATAACAGATATCTAAGTCTGAACTTTGAAGAGCTGGTGAATAGTCCATAAGGAAACTACTGAAGCACAAAGCATCGATATAGAAATCATACGAGTAGTTATATACTGAACAATCTACAGAATAACAATCTGACTAATCATTGATGTCGGGTTTCTATCTTACATACTATCTATTTACTCATGTATGGAGGAGGCTTTGAAGCGTTGTAGCGCAAACAACCAGGAGTTCTCAGCCCCACGCCATGGAGCATGCATAATTGACCACCAACTTACCATCAAAACCAAAGTTCTGCAAAAAAAAGGAGAGAAAATAGATAATATATCAATAATAAGATCTGAAAACAAAGTTAACAGTCTAATCAAGTTCAGTAACTAGACCAGCTCAAGAAAAGGAATGAATAGTCAACGACATCAGCAAGGAGAGAAGAGACGAGGCAAAAATAGGAAAACTCAAAAAGAAACATATAATTTTCTACCGATTGTCCATAAATGCATCAAGAGCTCATGTATGATGCTGAGCTGTTAAAATTTGTTTTACTTCAAATAGCAAAGAGAACCCAAGGCAAACAACGACTAAGTGCCTTCAAAAAAGAATGATATATTGGTCTCTCTTTGACTGTCTAGAGATTGTGGACTGTTGGTCGATGAAGATATTTGGTTCATACTGTAGTTTATAACAAATACTTGAAAAAAAACAAGTTGTCACTTTCTTTGATTTTTGAATCTTCAAAGATTGTCAATAAAGGAAATTTTATCATGCGTCAAAAAATGTATGTTGTGAAAAGAGAGGGAACACATAAATTATGTTGCTCGGACTCTTCAAAAATGTTTAAGGGCGCATGTGGGATTCTCCAAAAGTAGTGTATTTTTGGAGAACCCGACACGGGTGTGGCATAGAAAGAGAAGAGTCCACGCAACTTAGCACATAAGTGTCATGAGAAAACAGTTAAATTTTACAAAAACAAAAACTTCAAATGAAAGTAAAATGTAAGATCACCAAAGGACATCCATCCTAAGAACACCAGTACAAAACTAAAGCCTGGTGATAAAAAAGCGAACATTATCCATCTTCCAGTCAAAGAAAATAAGGAAAAGAAAAAAAACACTATATCCATCTTCCAGTAAAGTGGTTGTCAAACAAAGGTAAAATGTCTGGTCAGTAAAAGACATACATCTTGAATAATTACATGCAAAAATAATATAAGCATGAAACTTACATTGTATAGATCAATTACCAACTCATCTGGATTTGGTGAGAAGGCGCTGTTGACATACACAAACTAGAGGGGAAAGAATATATCAGTAATCACAACTCTATTGCACAGTGCTTCAGAATTTCAACAATTGAGAGCAATTCTTTCTTCTGTATGTTAGAATTTCAAAAAAGATAAAGGGCTTACCAATGTCTCCCTATGGAGTTGACGGCGCAAAAAATCTATTACTTTGATGAATTTGTCAGTACCTGCAATCTATGTTGGTGTTTATATACAATTTGATAATTAGATAAACGCATGACAGGAAAAAGAGGACAGAAAATTGTAAAACCTATTTTTCAAATCTAGGAAGTACAGCTTTGTATCTTTGACTGGATGCAATAACATCTAGAAAATTACTCTAAATCTATAGTAGGGGAGTATCTCAAGCCTGGTTCCAGCATATAAAAGAAAAAAACATTAAAAAACTAGATATCTTAAAAACCCCAGGCATTGTTCAAGTGGCAAAGGTCGATGGACTTGGTACTGAGGTAACAGGTTCGAGATCTACTGCATGTGAACTAAGCTTTTCGTATTAAGTGGATAAGGTTAAGAGGGGTGGACCCACTATCCCCGAGTTTCGAAGGCTGCAATTGGTCCTAAGGGCTGGCTCCGATTTCTCAGTCATAAAAAAACAATATATCTTATCTGGTCAAATGTTGTCAAACATTTTGGGACCGATGTGAGGTATCATATTGCATTAGGCTAGCCAAATATGACAATAAAGAGAGTGTGCAGAGTCTGTGCCAAAGATGGCTCAAATGTCTTGTAAAACTCTACACTTGAAAACATATCAATTATAAATGTGCAAATTTAAAAGCATAAATTAATTATGACTAGTTACCGCAGCAATTAATTTTAAACAAATTATAATTTTTTAATTTATTATAAAAAAAGAAATGTTGGTGTTGCCCTTTCTTCTCCCAAGAAAGCCCTCTCTTCTCCCAAAAAAAACATTTAGCCTTCCCTGTTCCTTTTCAAGAAAAAAAAGTTTACTCTCTTCTTTTTCAAGAACAAGATATTGAATATATTCTTCTCTCCCATGGAGCCCTCACCTCCTCTCTATTCTTGTACAAGAATTCTTTTCTATGGATCAATCAAACATTGTGACAACTTCGTTGGAGAAAAGTCATCTAACTTTCACTGGCCTAGAATTAGCATTTTCTTCCCCATTTTTTTCGACTCTGGTCAAAGCATCCGGATCGGATAAACCGAATCCGACCCGCACCCTGCACCCGTCTCGCGTCAAGACGGGTTCGGCTCCAAAACTGAAGAGTCCGCGCAACATAGTTCATCAAAGGATCGCAAACTATAAGTGTCCGGATAATATCATTCCAAAGTGTGCAAAAACAGGATAGTTGGCAACTTTTTTCCCAAAAATTTTCTTCACAAATCTACTTGAAGTCCATACGGTTGGGAGGACCAGAGTTCTCAAGTTTTTCCTTTGTACATACGTAGTTTGGAAAGACAACAAGGCCGTTGCAAATTTTATCTCGACCAGTTTCACCAAATTTTTTCCATTGATGAATTTTCTTATCAAGTTCATCAAATGATCCTTGACTAATGCAAGAATTGATCTTTCTTAAAAGTTGTTGAAGTAATATTATAGTAATTAGTAGCTAAAAAGTACCAACTATAAATCAATTTAGAGGATAGGAGAGAAATTACTTAAAGCATATGTGTTAAACTTGAACATGTCACTAAACATCAAAAATTGATGCAATGAGTAGCACATGGAGTCCAATAAATGTGCGGGTACACACCTATCATCATGTCACCCGCTTTAACATTCTCACAAGCATTATCGGTGAGAACTCGTACAACATGTTCCAATATGATTCTCTAAATAGTGCTCTTAAAAAGTTGTACATTTTGGTAGAATTGATAGATTTGTTGCTCACATCGACAGAACCAAAAAGCACACTATCTATTGGAGAATTCAACAAAATATTCATGATCATTTTACCATTTTGTGTTGTCCATCATAATGGAACATGCAAACTTTCTCCAAAACACTTTATGCTTATCAATAATCTTGTCCACTTTCGTCACCTCTTTTTTTAGGTAAATAACTCTAAATTCATGAAAGGTGGCTTCAACCCTGGGCCCAAAACAACATTTGTTAAATTCATTGAGGTCGTAGGATAACAAAGTCCAGGATGAAGTCTCCTATTTTTTCTTTCATGAAGTTACAGCTACTCACCTAAAAAAAAGTGAAAGAAGTGGACAAGATTGTTGATGACCATAAAGTGCAATGGACAAAATTTGAATTTTCCATTATGATGGACAAATGAATGGGAAGAAATGATCATTAATATTTTGGATAATCCTCCAAAAGGTAGTGTCTTTCTTGGTTTTGTTGATGCTAACGACGACTCTATCGATTTTACCAAAATGTACAACTTTTGTTTGAGAGCACTACTGAGAGAATCAAATCGGAAGATATTGTAGGAGTTTTCATCGATAATGCTAGTTTGTTAAAGCAGGTGACATGATTGGATCTATACCCACACATTATTGGACTTCACGTGTTGCTCATAGTATTAATTTGATGTTTTGTAACATATTCAAAATTAACTCATATGCTTCAAGATAAAATGACTTTCACATCCTCTAACTTTCTTAATTAACTACTAAATACTATAATATTCCTTTTACAACTTTTAAGAAGGTCGTCAAGATCCATCTTACATTAGTCAAAGGTCGTTGTTGAACTTGATGAGAAATTCACTAATGAAAGAAGTTAAGTGAAACCGGCCAAGATAAGATTGGCAACGGCCTTATTGACTTTGCAAGTTATGTACGTACAAAAGAGAAACTTGAGAACTTTGGTCCTCTCAACCAAATGAATTTGCAAAGGAAATTTTAGGGAAGAAAGTTGTCAACCATCTTATTTCTGCATACTTTCGGAATGATATTGTTCATACACTTAAAAGTTTGCAATTCTATGACGAAAGTGCTTTGTTTGGTGGATGGGGAAAAAACCCCACCAATGGGCTATATTTATGAAGCAATGGATTGAGCCAAGAAAACTATAGAACGGGCTTTTGGTAGAGTTCAGAGGCAATATGAGAAAGTGTTTGAAATTATTGATGCAACTCCATCGGCCTCTGCGGCAGGCCATATTTTGAAGTCAGGGTTGTTTTATATTGCTCTAGAAAATGATATCTTAGATTCAGAAGTGTGGATGGATTATCATAGATGTGTCGAGAAGATGAACCCCAATATAACAACAGAAGATAACTAATCGCCGAGCTTTTGAAGAATAAAAATGCAAATAGGATGTTTGGTTGTGGTCAATCCCAAAATACCCTTAAAGTCAACAGGTAAGTGATTTGGTTTAGTTCACTATAGCTTTACTTAAGTTATTTGACATAATTATACTTATTAACCTAATAATTATTTTTCTATTGTTTGATAGTAGTCGGTCTCCAATGTTGCAAAAGTTTGCTATGAAAGTATTAAGTCTAATTTGCAACTTATCCTTATGCGAGTGAAGTTGGAGTGTGTTTGAACACATGAGAAGAAGACTTATATCCTAATTTCCAAATTATATTATTAGTAGTATCTATTAATTGATCACTACAACTTATAGGCAGATTCATTCGAAAAAGAGAAATAGGCTTGCACTATCATGTCTCAATAATCTCGTGTACAATAAAACATTGAAATGTCGTCAAGATGCTCGTGATACCATTGATGTGATTGTCTTGGATAATATTGATGGGGGGCAAATGAATTGTCAGTTGGATGCCCCAAAGATAAAGAAGATGAACTAGTATATGAGAAAGGTGATCTTGATTGAGGAACTATTGCTACGACAATTAGAGCTAACGAGAACATCTATTGTCTTCTAGGGGAAGTTCTTCAACTTCAAGGTCACTTGACAAGGGTAAAAGAGTCCATACTACATCTACAAATTCAAGTCTGAATCGACCCTAATCGATGAAGAATCCAAGGGGGAAGAAGATGAGGAGCAATATAATGAAATGGATCTTGGACTTCAAGAATTGGAAAATCTTGAAGAAGAATAGACTTTTAGAGTTCTAGTATTGTCGTTTTATGAATTATTGAGAGATTCAACTTCTAAACTGTCACAAGCTACTACCAGTCTATCTAATTAAGAGAACCAGCAGCTCCTAAATGAAGGATCCGTTTATGCTGAAAACCAACAGCCCCACTTATAACCAGCTCCATCAGGTCACCACCAGTGCTACTGCTGAGAGAAAACCAACCGCTGCATTTATGCAGGTATTATACTTGAGGGTTGATTTACAACCTAACTTGTACGTTCACAAAATCACAATGTTATACACTAGCTCCCTTTTCCAGTTGGATCTCCACAACCAACAAACACTTGGCTTAAGAGAAAGGATAGGAAGCCTAAGGAATAATCACAATAGTGTATGAAAGCATGAAGGATGGAGGCAAAAAATTGTAGGACATCTTGGACTCTTTGCATGACCACCAGAGTCCTAATTTTCCCCTTTATGCACTCTACCTATAGGTTGACGAACAAAACGAAGATAATCTACTTGAAGAATCACCTACAGATATGGAATTCGTTTGGGCATACTCACCTAAGCATTATCTCCAGTAAGGAGAATTGATACAGAGGATTGATATAGTCGAATCCAACTAATTCAGAACTCAAGAATAATTAATTAATTGGTTGACACAAATTTGGACTCGCAGTCTCGGACTCTTTTGATTCATCATCTGCATTTTAGCAACAATGAAAATAAACAGGGATACATGAAAACAATTAAATGGAAAAAGAAGGTTGTCAAACATCCCAATGAATGGTATTCAATCATACTTTAATTTATCTTCTCTCTTTCTTCTATTCATCACATAAGGAGCTGGATGGGTGTCTGTGAATATTCCATTAGAATACCATCCTTAATAAGACTGTCAATACCCAAGTATGAGGGTCAACACATCAAGCTTGGATTGATTTCTCAAAGATACACTTAGCTAATAAGTTAAGTCACCTTTATCAAATCTCCAGCATAAATTCACACCGATTCCATAAATATTGTACTTCCGTTATCTAGAAGACTTTGGACTATATTCCGTGTATCGGAAACAGCCTTCCTATCTCAAGTTACGAGTAAGGTCTGTGTAACTCTACCTCCCCAGTCCCCACCCCGTGGAACCACACTGGGTATGTTATGTTGTATTAAGAACTCAACCGTCAAAGGAAAAGTACAATGGCAGTGCAGCAATATATAGCTAGGGTTTAGAATTAGGGGAATATGATGGAAGAAATCAAACCTTGAATTTTGCTTGTTTAAGAATCGGAGCGTCGCCAGTGGCTCTTAAATGAACAATCACTACATAACAATCAAAAATCAACCATCAAAATCAACAATCAATCAATCTCTACATCATCAACAAAAACAAAAACAAGGTTAGAAGAAATTGAAGCAAGTAATGAGACCTTTTCGAGAATCGGCAGCCATAGCTATGGAGAATTTGCTGATTCTTTTGCTCAGTGCGTCCAAATTTATAGAAAAATATCACTCCTTTAACCAAGTTCATTTATAATGGTCTGGACTAATACTTTTGTCCTATTTAGCTTTAAATTATGCACTTCATAGTTTTTAGTCTTCAAAAATTTATATCTATTAAATAATACATTTATGGATTTTAATCTTTTAAGTATTTTGAGAAGACCAATAACTTCAACTATTTAAAATAAAATTAATGAGGAATAAAATATGAGTTCAAATTTTATTAATAAGATTTAAATAAAGAATATAATTATTGTTAATGACATGAGCATGATGTGTCCCTTTTTTGGCTAGTGATAGTTCATAATCAGCGCAAAAGAAAATTTATTTTACTTTCATACGAAGAAAATTATTCTTTATCACTCAAATTTCTCTAGATAAAATAAAATAAATAGAATAAGAATCAATCTATTCTAAAAATAAAAAAATTGTAAATGTATCATTTTATAAATTTTAGCTTATTAAAATTAAACAAATTTTCCTTCAACAAAATCATTGAAGTAAAAAATTTGAATTCAACAAGTAATCATTTTTGCTTTTTATAATAAAGTTTAACATTTTCAAGTTATAAATAGTATTAATACGTTTCATTTTATCATAATTTTTATTTTGAATAGTTGATATTAAGATTCTTTACATAAAGGTATCTTAAAGTAATAGTAGAGGAGAGAGAAATAATTGAGAAATGGATAAAGTATTTAATTTCTCAAGACATGGACTGTGTTTTTACAAAGCTAAGTTATTTGTATTTTCTTTCTTTGAAATTGTTTGTCATATTACAATTATCGAAATTTAATTTGACTAATTTTTAAAGATAAATTGAATCACATTAACTCGATATTTTAAACAAAAAAATATTCTAAAATTATATAAAAAGTACTATAAATTACAATTTTTTGCATATTAATATGATGAAAAAATACAACTTAAAATGTTAATCAAAATTTTTATAGTTTAACTCTAAAAATAGAAACCATGACAAACAATATCAGACGGAGAGAGTATAAAAATGGTCAAAGAGTAAACCTTTTAAGTTTTTTACATAGTTTAAGAACTAAAATCGATAAATGTATTATTAAGAGATTAAAATTGATAAATATATAATTAAGGGACTAAATCTGATAAATTTTTAAATAGTAGAAAGACTAAATTCAACAAAAAATATAGCTAATAGACCATTTTAAACATACTCCTATAACTAATAAACTATTTTTAACATTTTCTTTTCAAACTTGTATCAAGGCTAACGGTTTCCAAGATGAATAGTCAATTTGTTTATATATCTTATTTTAGTTTGACAAGAAATAAAATGGTTAACTATTTAAAATATAGGAAAAATTACGAAATAAAATAAATTTATACTATTTAATTATTTATCAGAGTTAGTTTGCTATAATCTCGTGACTAGCATATACATTAATTGCGTGTGCTGACTTCGAGTTTATATAATTAGTCACTTTTGTATATGTATAATTTGTCAGAATATACAAATACATATGTATATTATACAATTATTTAACCTATATACATATACAATTCACCTCTATCCCACTTTCTCTTCTCTCTCGCTCACCTCTTTCCTTCCTCTTCCAATCTCGCTCGCCTCCCTCCTCCCTCTCCTGATCTCGCTTGCCCTATATACAGATGTATATGTATAATATACAATTATATACATATACAATTCACCTTTCTCCCATTCTCTGCCCTCTTTCGTTCACCTCTCTCCTCTCTCTCGATCTCGCTCGTCTCTCTCCTCCCTCTCCCAGTCTCGCTCGCCTCTCTCCTCCCTCTCCAAGTCTTGCTCGCCTCTCTCCTCCCTCTTCGAATCTCTTTTGTCATATATACAAATACATATGTATAATATACAATTATCTAACCAATATATATACAATTAACCTTTCTCCCACTCTTTTCCCCCTTTCTCTCGCCTCTCTCCTCTCTCCTCTCCCTCCCAGTCTCGCTCGCCTCTCTCCTCCATATAATATGTAGCTACAAAGTGTAATTATCAAACTATACCTATGAAGAGTAATAATTATTTTTAAGTGGCTATATGTGAAAGTTCCCCAAAAATATATACGCGACAGTGTGAAACATTTAATTAAATAAAGTTCTCCCTCTACCTCTTATCCATATTACGGTTTAAACTTTTTGTTACGTTTATCTTTTATATAAAGTTCTTAACTATTGTATATTTTCTAAGAGATTAATTGAGAAATAATGAAGAGAATAATAGTAAAAAAGTATTTTTTTTTTATGACCACTTTATTTTTCTTAAAAAATGTGTCATATCCCCAATAATTCACTCAATGTGGACTAGAGAGGATATACTATGAACTTTATGATTTTAAAAATATGTTAAGTAAAAAATTAAAATTTAAAAATTATAAAAAGAAAAAAGGAAATATACTATTGATTTAAACAAAAGAAAAAATATATAAATAAATTAAGATTAAAAAAAAAACATAGATTACTTTACTAACAGATAATATATAACTACCCCTCTACTTATAACTAAATTTTTTTCAAGAGACTCAAATTAACAATTTTCTAAAGTGGTATAAGGACCCCATTTTTCAACCAACTTTAGTGATAATTTATTTATTCTCTTTGCAAATCACCATCTCATACGACTTGGCCCCTTGTTATATTAAATGTGTCTAAAATAGGTTATTT
Source organism: Solanum chmielewskii (assembly GCA_027704785.1). NCBI lineage: Eukaryota > Viridiplantae > Streptophyta > Magnoliopsida > Solanales > Solanaceae > Solanum > Solanum chmielewskii. The sequence continues at coordinate 54,907,538 of JAKWIX010000329.1, read as the reverse complement.
AATCATTTCGTATATTATTTTATTTGTATATATATATTAATTTTTTTCGACGAAGGGTGTCCAATTAAAGTATGTGGCTACGAACATTGTAGTATAATTGATAATCAAAGTCATTCGTTTTATTTTGTGTTTTAAAAATTATACAACTTGTTCAATAGATTTAAAGTCATTCAACTTTACGATTTATTTAGGATCAATTTATTCTAAATATGATTTATTTTTTAACAGGACTTAGATAGTTTTAACTATATAATAGATACACCTCTATAACATTCAACAAAAGGAATATATTATTTAAATGTCATTATTGACAATTCCAATGTTTAAAATGTTAGAAATTGAAGAACAACATATACTTTTAGTTAAATGTTATTAAGAGTTTTTCTTATGTAGTCAACTTATTTTAAGCTGGTTGAGTAAATGAGTTAGGTTTAGGATGGATTGAAATATTGATTTTTGAATTTGCTGTGATGTACTAACCAATTTGAGTACAACTTGTTTGGATGGTTGATACCAATTCTATCGTATTGTATTAGTTTTATCGAATCGTATCACTATATTCATTATTATAAAATGATGAAAATTTTCATTTATGTAACGATCTTTTTGATGTGATCGTGTTGTTTTTTTCTTTCTTCTCATTTTGTATTCGATTATTACATTTTCTGTTCATTTTTACTTGTTTAATATTGACTTGGTATATCTTTAAAGAAACAACAATTAAAATGACAATTTTAATATCACCTTTTGAATATCATAAATTCAACACTTTCGAAGATGATATTATATATAAATAATAAGGATAAATTAGAAATCAAATAATAAAATATTGTATTCATCAAACAATACAATACAATATAATACATCATAAAATAATATGTAATGACCAACCAAATAAAGAATTAAATTGTTATCGTCCATTTTTTCTTGCATAATTTTTTGAATATTTAATAAAATAATACGTAACGACCATCCAAACAAAGAGTTAAATTTTATCTTCCATTTTTTCTTGCATAACTTTGAACATTTTTTGTAAGAAAAAAAAAAACTATGTGATTGTCTTCTATGAAAATAACCTTCATGGAGTATTTATTACAAAGACAAATATAGTCACATGTTGCCAAATTTGCTTTAGATGCCTTTCTCAACTAAGTAAAAAATCAACCCTAATTAGAAAAATAATAATATTATAAAAACTCAGAAATCGAGACATTAAAGGAAGAGGAACCAAGAATTGATGTGAGACCAATTTTAGAAATATTTTTATTAAATAGAGACCTGACTTATTTGTCTTAATTAATTAATACCATAAGAAAGATAATCTTGAAAGGTTTGCCAATCCCTACAAACATCAAATACATTAATCAATTCAAATAAACTATATAAAGCAATTGATTTCGTACATGATACAATTGAGTGGCCAATTACATACAAACAACCGAATTCATTGATTCTAAATTTTGAATTTAATATTAACAACTGCACCTTATGATTCGATGAAAAAGATAATGTTGAAAGGTTTTTCAATTTCCATTGATTAATAGGCTATTTATATAGTGAGAGTTTACCCAATGTGCATAAAGTATTCATCATAGAGTGGTTTGCATGCTATTACATAGTCGAGATTTACCCAATGTGCATAAAGTATTCACCACAGAGTAATTTGCAGGCTATTACATAATGGAGGTTTATCCAATATGCATAAAGTATTCATCATAGAGTAGTTTGCAGGCTATTACATAATAGGAATTTACGCAATGTGCATAAAGTATTCACCACAACGTGCCTACTCGAAGGGCAAAGACGGTGACGAGATAGTAGCGGATGTAGGTTAATTATTTTGTGGTACCCAAAAAAAATAACCAACAAATGGTGTGGTGTGGTAGAGTTGCAATTTCTCATCCATCCTTAACCTAATGTCTCGGATTCGAGTCCTACTGGAAATAGAGTCACCTTTGTTACGAAACACTTTACCCTTCTATGAGAAACTTTCTGATGCGAATATAAATTTAATCGGCTCTAATTAATATAAATATCAAACATCGAATAATTATACATTAATTCAAATTAACTAAAAGCATTAGTACGTACGATACATCAAAATTCAAATACATTAATTCAAATCAACTAAAAACATTTATTACATATGAAACAACAAATACGTCAAATCAACTAAAAGCATTTAGTTCATATGATACAACTAAGGGGATAGGTGAAAATAAATGAAAATAATTACATATAAACAACATGATTTACTAATTCAAAATTTTGAATCTGACACTACTAACAACTTTATGAGTGCATATTTATGAGTCATATCATCTACCACGTACGCATTTCAAATAATTAACAAGACGAGAACCCGTTAATCCAAAGTTCCAAATCGTTGTGTTGCGTCTCTTCTGAGAAAATTGCAATTTGACTAGAACTTGAAGGAAAATAGCTCCTTTGCCTTTCATTTTTGTTGGAATTATTAATGTCACCATTAACAATAGTACTACTAGTAGTAGTACTATTTTCCAAAATTTGGTCACGTAAATCAGGTGCATTAAGAAGCTCAGCTAGAAAAGGATCGTCAACATCGAAACCAAACATGAAATTGAAGTTATAGTTCTCCAATTCAAAAGACAAATTTGTTGGCGAATATGATTCAGATACTGGTTGTTGTTGTTGTTGTTGTTGTGGTACTTGCTCGGACAATGATGAAATTGAGAACGATGATGAAGAAGGTGTTAAAATATTAGTTATCACGTTTTCATCTATCATTACTATGTGATCGTTATCATGTTCAGTAGTCTCATGTGTGTCTACTACTGAATTACTAGTAGTAGGACTCATGAAAGCTTTAGTGCACCTGATTGCCTTTGTGTGGACAACCAAACACGGGGAGGAGGAGGACAATGATCCCCCGTGTCTAATGTCCGTCAGCAAATATTGTGAATCCCGAGGACTTGCATGTTCTTGATCATTTGGTATGGTTGATTTTGCATGAATAGAACGATGACATTGACGATTTGAAGATATTACACGATTTGGTTGACCAGAGCGTGTTCCTTCTTGAAGTCTTCTTCCAATGTTGGTATTCCAATAGTTCTTGATTTCATTGTCCGTTCGTCCTGGTAGCCTTCCAGCTATCAGAGACCATCTGCACTAATTATAAACATTCACATATATTACATCACATCAAATAAAAAATTATAACGTATTTCCATTTTTCTCTTGCTTTTTTCTTCGTAGAAGCAACATGATCTATGATTTTGAGTCAGTGAGTGCATAATATCACACCCAATGAATAAATTTAACAAATTTACTCTTTGCTTGTTCTTTTTTCATCGTGTAGAAATAAAAAATCTAAGATTTTGAGTCAATGAGTGCAAAATATGTCACACGTATTTTTCCTATGTGACAATTCAGTTAGCTAACTATATACTAAACAAATGACTAAAAAAAATTGAATCTTGAAAGAATAATGACCTGTTTCCAAGAAGCTTATGTAGTCTAATTATGAGATCTTCTTCATCTGGACTTATATTTCCCCTCTTGATATCTGGCCTTAGATAATTTAGCCACCTCAGTCTACAACTCTTTCCACATCTTTTAAGACCTGTCAATTTATTATAAAAAATTATTTAAGTAAATATTAAACGGACGGAATGAGAAAAAATTCCAAAAAAGAGAATCAGGGGTGATATAACAAAATCAAACAAGTAAAAAGTCACGTAGCTGATTGACAATAATAATGTACGATCTTTCGCGGAAAGTTAGGTCTAAAATGTAACTGTTACAATTATCCTAAATATTCAGGAAAAAATTAAGTTACTTTATAGTAGATTAAAAGAAATAACAGACTCTCCCATCAGACATATCAACAACAAGGGGTGCATGGAAGACACACAGACAAAAGAGCCGATTTGACCACGCAGAGCAAATGAGTGGTTAATAATTTTCATATACATGAATTATACATAAATATACAAGAAGAAAATAGTACTAACTTGAAGCTTACCAGCTCCTTTGGGAAGATTTCTCCATTTTCCTTCACCATGAACTTTGATATAATCCATTAAAATTTTATCCTCCAAAGGAGTCCATGCCCCTTTGTTTAATCCTTCTTTAGAACAACAAGGCTTTCTACCCATGATTTCTATACAAATAATGTATTATATTATATGGTTATCTTTTATGATTTTGTGATCTTTAGAACTTGGCAATTGTCAAGTTTTCAATATGCATATACTTATAGTATGACAATTTAATATCCACACCCCACCCCTTTGCTAGGGGGAGGGGTAGGTAAAAATTGGAAGAAGTTGTCCCCCAAAATATCATTATCTTATATTAAATGATAAAACACATATACACAAGTTTGCTAATATTTCTGCAGTTTACTTGTACAAGTGGGACCATGTCTTTCTCTCATATAATTCCCTTTTTTAATGAAAGTTACTTGCATCTTTTGCCTTCTTCTTTGTAAGAAAGGTAAAACTTAATTTTACCACTAGTTTCACAAGTACGATCTGGAGAAACGAAAAAAGTGAGATAAGGTTGTTTCCCAAAAATTCTTAGACTTGAGAAATTTATTTTTAGTTTTCAAAATAAGTTTGAAAGATGTGCAAGAATAACAAGCTATACGATGTAAATATCGATAATATAAAAATTCTTGACGGTAAAAAAGTAAAGATAACCAAAATAAAAGAAACACTAGTAGCAGTAAAATCGATGAATAAAATCAAGCTAATAACCTTACTCACCTCTACCCCTAAAATGGCAGAAAACACTCGACTATTTACTAATTGTCTATCCTATTAATCCTCGACCTTGATGTTCTCTTATTTAGAATCATGTATTCAATAAGTCGAATATGTATGATGATATTTAATCAATTAAATCTCAATTTTAAACTAGCTGAGTCAGTTATACATGAATGTAGACATGATAACGAAATAAATATTAGGTATAATAACGATACTGAATATTGTTCAAAACCATATAAAAAAACAAATTACCCAAATTCCAACCGAAATGGAATTTAACAAAAATGTCTAAGTGGGGCTTACACTTCACCATATATACAATCAACCCCAAGTAACCCCAGATGATTTTGATATACCCCGCCTCGAAACTCGTAATAATGCATACTATTACGTTCCCTTTAATTTATTACATAAAATCCGTAACAAGAACTATACGTACGTCTCATTGATTATTTATTATCCAGAAAATGCAATATTATCTGTCCAATATTGTTTGACAATCTGGCAAGTTTGTTGGAGATAGTTACTGAAAACCTACAATTAATTTAATGATAACATAAACATTAATACACACTAATCTAATTTTACGTAATTAGCTAGATCCCACCAGTGCTCTTAATTGTCTAATTAATAATAAAAATAGTAGCATTATATTGTGTTACATAACTGTATAGTATTTCTTTTTTAAAAGTCATATTACACCTGGAAGAAATTAAACTTAAAAGAGAAATAGGAGTATTATATTACTTTTAGGAGATTCCTTATTTAAAAAAAATAAAATTGACTTTTATTTTTCTTTGATGTTACGTATACTCTTTCTGTCCAATTATATTTATTGTGTTTCAGTAATTTTCGAATTTAATTAATTTTTTAAATTAAATTAAAATAGATTAATTTATTATTTTAAATTTAAATATTTAAAAACTATATCAAAATTTTAAAATATTATATTAATTAAAGTTTTTATATAATTTGATTCTTGAAATAAGAAACGTAACATAATTTGGGACGGACTAAAAGAGTAATTCTAAGGCAATAGAAATTATGGTAAGAAAGAAATAGTAAAAGGAAAAATAATTGAACAACTAAAATAAAAGCACTAGGGATGCATAGGGATGGAGCTAGAAACTCAGATACGAGAACAATCGAGTATAATAATATTTGCTTTAATAATATTCTGTGTTAAAAAAATTATAAAAATATTTATAAATATCAAATTTAATATCCGATTATTATCATTTAAGAATTTCATAACTCATAATATTGAAACTCTAGCTCCATCTTTTTGAGTACTTAACATTTTTTTTAATTTAGCCATTTGATATCTGAAATCTACTTCATTAACTAATCCTGATTTGTGCAAAGTATGCATACTAAAAGGATAAATCATTTTTTATCAAGAAATTCTTTATTTTTTAGAATTCAAATTCGATATTTCAAATTTCAAGCATCTCATTACATTCCTTAAGAAGTATGGTACATAGTAAGTCGTTATTGTAATCATTGTAGATATTCGAAATCCATTTAGAGCTGAGATAATATCTCAGATAATCATTAATTTATAATAGTTTGTTATAAAATCACTCAATTTAATTACAATAGTTCACTTAAAAAGTCGCTCAACTTAATTATGATAGATCACTTAAAAAGTCATTCATTTTAGGATAGTTTACTTAGAAGTTTACTATACTCCGCTTGATTAAAAAGTCACTCTCAACTTCATTTTATATCTAAACAATTACTCAATTATTAATATCTTACTTAGAAAATCACTAACCTATGTTTTCCTAGTTGAAATTGTATCCTATACCTTATCTGAAAAATTCTGCCATTTGACCACTCACTATTTAGATAAGATATACATAAAAACTTTTATATTTCACGTAGCAATTTAAAATACTTCAATAATTAATAGGGGTAAAATAGATAACTCACAATTATTTTCTTAATATATGTGTCAATTTAAAAATTAACAAGTAATTAGAGATAAAGAAAGTAAAATATAACTTTTTTTTGTTGTTCGTTTCCTATTTAGTGGCGGATATCCATATAAGTGCGTTCAATATAATTTTCTTCATATTTATGATTCAAAGTCAAAAATGCCCTTAACGTATTAAAAATGGCTCAAAAATGCCCTTCTTCCATCTATTGGATCAAAAATGCCCTCTCATCCACCTATTTGGATCAAAAATGCCCTTAGAGTCAAATTTAAGCCTAAAATTACCATTACCTTTAACAGAAGCTGATGTGGCAAATATATATCTTTTAGTTAAATGTGTGGCATTATTTTATTGGTCCACATATATTAGACCCACTTTCATTCATAATCATACCCATTAACCCAAACCTAAATCCAAACCCATTTCCCCCACTTTCTTCATCTTTCTTCTAAAAAAATTATTTGGAATATTAATAAAATAATATCAAAACAATCAATACAAGAACATGATGTTCCAAGCATTTCTCTAAAAAATTCAAAGTCTTTCGTGAGCTAATTGGAGATTGAACTCCTCCTCAACTGTTAGAGGCTCCATTTTTTTTTTAAAAAAAATGTGATAAACAACATAGCTTGATTTGATGAGTGTCTTGCTTCCATGGGAGATTGAATGTATGATTTTTTTTTGTTCCCATTTCATCAAATCCACTCATTCTTTTGATACTTTTGGGATACAAATTAAATTGCACTTATCTTCACTACCATAAAATTAGTAGGTCAATTAATATTTTTTTCGAGAGAATGATGATATATAGAATTTTTTATAACTTTTTTTAAAGATTTGAATTTACCGAAAGAATTTGATAGTATTTTATTAATCCTCCAAATAATTTTATAGAAGAAAGATGAAGAAAGAAAAAGTAGGATCTTTTAGAAATGGGTTTGGATTGATGGATATGATTGAGAATGAAATTGGGTCTAATTACATGTGGACCAATAATTATAAGGGAAATTTTTTAAAATGTCAATATTTTAGCATTTAAGAGGACTCATTAGCAACAATTTCAATATTTAGTAAAAATGTCATTTTAGTTTGTTATGTATATTTTTATTATTTATTTTTATTTAAAGAATATAATTATTTAATAACAAAAAGGAGAAAATTAAGGGGGGAATATTTCAAAAAAAGGCAAGCATCCTTAATTTTTTCATCAGTTACATTTTCAAATTAAATTTAAATTTTGTTTTTTTTTTCTCCAGAATTTTACCTTTTTAAAATTATATTCATTCTACAATATATTCTATTTATATTTATTATAGTTTTTTATTATTTTGTATTCATTTCAATAGGTATGCCGAATTTATCTATATAGTCATTTAAGAAATATATTTGTATTTTCATATATTTTTTCCCTATATAGTTATTTTTTTCTTCAAAAATCCTGTATGTATTCATTTCAATATGTATTTTATTTGTATTTTTATTTATTCTAGTTTTTATTTAGAATTTTGTATAATAATATATAAAATACAAAAAATTAGTATGATGAAAAAGTGAATGAAATATAAAATTGAAAAGAAATAATTGAATATTTGGTGTACTCATTCTTAAATAAAACACATAACTAGTTGACATACCTTTAGAATAAATACAAATTATAAAAAAATATCAAATTCAGTTGACATACCTTTGTTAGTTTGTATTCATTCCAATATGTATGTCAAATAAAATTTAGCTATTTAAGAAATACATTTGTATTCGTATATATTTTCACTATGTATTTATTTTTCTTTTCAAAATCTTGTTTCCTTTTCTAAGTCGTATTCATTCCAATATGTCTATTATTTGTGTTTGTATTCGAATACAAATAAACTAATAGAAAGTTGTTCTTCTTATAAATAAAATACATAACTAGTTGACATACATTTGGATGAATACAAATTAGGGACAAATACAAGATCCATAAACCATGCAACATGAAATTTTTAATAAATATAAATATTGATAGTATACATAGTGATTTGAATACAAATTAAAGAAAGCATACCAAATTCTAAAAAAGAACTATAAATACAAAACAAACTAATAGAAAATTGTTCGACAACTATCCGATCTTCGTCGTCTTTTTCAAGATCCTCACGAGTAGACAAAGATTCTACATTTGCGTTCTGAATTTGAGGAAGGTTTTGCACACCAATGAGTCTTGCAAATGTTCTTACCCTCTTTCTTCCCTCATTTTAGCAGCGGATCACACATTATACACTATTTGTTAAATAATAAATAAATAAAAGGATGAAAAATCACCAGAAATTGGTTGATTAAGATGAATACCTCTACTAAGCCTCTTGGATTCAGCCATTGGAGAGTAAATCATAACGGAAATTGAAAAATACAAACAATATTTTTTTAAGATTTAAATAAAAATAAAATTAGAAAAGAAATTTGAAAATAGGATAAAGATTAGAGATACCTTAATCAAAGAGATTCTTGTTGTTCAATTTTGGATTAAAAAAACAACCAAAATATATGGCAAAAAAATATTTGCAACTTGAACGTTGGAGGAAAATCAGAAAAGATAACCATGAGAGAGAAAAAAATTAAATGGGAGAGAGAATTAACAATTTGAAAAGATAAATATGAGAGAGAATGATTTTTTTTTCTTCTAAAAAAAGGATATATAGAATTAATTGAAAAAGAGAGATAAAATAGGAAGAAAATTGGGACACATAAATTTTTTAAAATAATGACATTTTTGACATTATTGCTAATATTTATAAAGTATGGATATTTTTACTAAATATGTTATTTATTTTGACTAGTTTACTAATTTTTCCGAATTATAATGCCAACACATGAAATTTTAAATATTATTTTTGCCACATCAGCTTCTGTTAAAGGGAGGGGTATTTTAGGTTGAAATTTTTACTCTAAGGGCATTTTTGATCCAAATAGGTGGATGAGAGAGCATTTTTAATCTAATAGATGGAAGAAGGGCATTTTTGATCCTTTTCCCGTGTTTGTAATGAAATATAACTCTAAAACCTCGTCTTGTAATAAAAGCACAAGAAATATGTTTATTATTTTAAAAAAAGCATTTTAAATCAAAAGTAATAACCATACTATCAACGTAAGGCATTTTAATTCAATTTTACATAATTTAAAAATATTTTAAACTATTTTTCTGATTTTTTGTTAAAAAAGAAATGTTACACTAAAGTGGGTATAGATTATGGCATACAAAGAGAAAAGTGGTGAAGTATTTGATTAAACTTAGAAGTTAATCAAACTAATTTATAAATATTTTTTTGTTTATTTATATGTTTTGCAAATTGTAAAGTGTTAATAAGTCATAAACAATAATGTAGTCATCCCTACCTATGATTTTTCAACTTATAATAACTTTTAGTTTGACCCAATGTTTTATTATTTAATTCTCTCCTTTTAATTTTTTTTAAAAAATATTCAAACTTTCCTTGCAAAAACTAAACTCCTAAATTCCTATTCACACCGTATTAATCGTTCCTCCTTTTCTTACGCAAATACCTTTAAATTATAATATTTTTTCACAATTTGTTTTTAATAATATTATAATTAGGATTGTACATGATCGGGTTAGTTCGAATTTTTGAAATATAAAATCAAATTATTTGTGTTGAATTTTTGAATTTATAAACCAAATCAAATCAATAAAACTTGAGTTTTTCAACTTCGGGTTTTTTCGGATTTCTCGGATTTTTTCGAATTTTCAGGTTTTTTTGATAGAGTATTCATACAAACATACAATCTACTTGCACTTCAAATATTTCTTTATTCCTACCAAAATGCAACTATCTATGTTATTTCTTAAGAAAATAACAAAAAATATGATATGATTAATGACACTAAAATATCCAACAAAAAAATAATAATAAAATCGCGTAAAACAAATATTGCAAATTAATAAGTCATAATGAAATTTATTATAATTTAAAGTACTAAATCATGCTAAAATAAGTTTAGTAAATATTAGTTACATGACTAAATATTAAAAGAAAGTAAAATTAGATTATGTATTTTATATTGTCTAAATCTATGTAAAACTAAAAAATAAATATTCAATATTATTGTCATTCTTAGTGTTGAATTGATTTCTTTTGGCGTTATTATTAATTTGATTTTTATTTAAACTTTATTATAATTACCAACATGTATATAATCTTTATTAGATCATTTAAGAATTCTAGCTTCCATACATGAAATAAGTTTATCAAAAGATAAAAACTATGAAAAAGTATAAGAGATATTTAAAGATTATATCAAAGTAAGTATTTTTACGTATAAAATAAAATTTTAAAATTATATATATAATGTCGGGTTGGTTTGGTTTCGGGTTGACTTTTTTAGTTGAAACCAACCCAACCCAAATATAGTCGGGGGTTTTTCCTACACCAAACCAAGTCAAACCAAACCACTAGTCCATTTTTTTTCCGATTTAACTCGATTTGCGATTTGATTCGTTTTTGTACACACCTAATTATAGTTATGAAATACTGTTTGTGTTCATTTTTATTTGTTCCTATTTGACTTGATACATCAGCTAAAAAAATAATCAGTGTTATAAATATTTTACCATATTATCATTACTAATTAATGTTTAGTATTGCATCTTGAAAAATAATGTGAAAAATAATATTCCCTCCGTTTTAAAATAATTGAACTGTTGAAACATTTTTCATATTTCAAATTAACTTGGTTGTTCAATTTTCAAGGCCACTTTTAGAACATTCTTCCATTTTTGCCCTTCATTTGAATTTTCTGTCTGATGAGTTCAAGAAACTTTAATTGCTTTGAATTATTCTAAAGATTAATTTAACATATTCCCTCAGTCTATTTTTATTTGTCATTTTGCACTTCTCGAAAGTTAATTTGACTAATTTTCAAAGTTAAATTAGATTACATTAATTTGATATTTTAAACAAAAAATTTAGATATTCAAAAACTGTCACGACCCAAAATTGGGCGTGATGGCACTCGTCTTATCCCACCAAGACAAGTCAGCCTAAAACTCAACCGTTACAATAAAGTGCGAAAATAAAATATAAGTAACTTAATAAAACCCCCAAAACCTGGTAGTCACGTGTACAAGCCTCTAAAGTATTACAATTGATTCAAAAGAAAAACTCAAGTCTCTAATGAACTTGTTTCTAGAATAGAACAAGATCATAATTAAGGAGAAGAAAGTCTGCTGCGATGGAAACAGCTACCTGACCAATCTCCAAGAAGCCTCGAAAAAGAAGAGAATGACAAGTACAACAAAAATCCAGGCTCATAACCTACAAAAAAATTTGTAGTAGCAAGGTTGAGTACCAAACCACACGGTACTCAGCAAGTAAACGGCTAAACACAAGCTAAGGGGATGAAATACGGGTACTCCTACCACCCCCAACCGAACCTCCACAACTACAACCTGCATAAACATCAGCCCAACCTAACAACTCACAGTTTACATAAAACGTAACTCAACAAAAACATTTAGACAAATTACATATCCCCCACAACAACACTTTAACAAATTACATATCCTCCACAACAACACTTTAACAAATTATATATCCTCAACATTAACACTTAAACAAATTAGATATCCTCAATAGCAACACTTCCACAAATTTACATATCCTCAATAACACACTTTAACAAATTACATATCCTCAACAACAACACTTCAACAAACTATATATCCTCAATAACAAGCTCAGTATTCAACAATCACAAGTTCCGCAAAAAGGCAATCATTAGATCAGCAAAACACAATATCAAGTTCACTAATGATAAGTATGTGCAATGTAATGGAATGCAATGTCAAGTATAATGATGCATGTCTGACCTAGTGATACACACCCGCTGTCTCTCAGTCCGGGACCCATGAGGGACATATCTGTCCATGCATCTGTCGCGGCGCACGACACGACCCTCGATAACAGTAACCATCGCGGCGCTCGATACGTCCCTCGAAATATAGTATCCATCGCGGCGCGCGATACGTCCCTCGAAATATAGTAACCATCGCGGCGCGCGATACGTCCCTCGAAATGGTACATCCTCTTTAAGTTATCATTCTTTCTCAATGCACATAACACTTCCACAACCATGTCTCAGAATAATGCAATGACATGTTCACACAAATAATGAGAAGATGACCATTTTCATAACATTGCACAGTTCACAACCACACAAACATGAAATCACATCAACAATGATTCAACAAGCCATCAAACTTTTCTCAACACATCACACATAAATAATTAATCACATCGCCTTTTGTTATCCCTTTTATTTCATCATTAGAATCAATCAATGTGGACAAGTCAACCATCACCAATCCCGTTACTCCCAAACATATATCACAAGGAAATACACGCATTCCATACACTTAACAAGAGTTTAGAAATCCACTTGCCTCAAATAGTCGAACAATCGCTCTGAAACTTGAGCCTTTTCCTTTCGTTGTACTTCCAAACCAATACAATCTATTCCTATTAACGATCACAATAAGATTTTAAACCTAACAACATCCATATCACTATGTGTCTAACATAGACCAAAAATCATAGAGCACAAATTTATAATCAAGTTCTTAACTTTTGATGTCATTTGACATGTCAACTCTTTTAACTTTTCTCCGATATTCAAGTTTAGGGTTAAGTCTTAATTCCTCAAATATCACAAGTCTAATTCTATTCACAAAATACATTACATTTTATATTTATTTACCTATCTCAATATATCAAAACTTAAATTATATGTGACAATTAAAACAAGGAATTAAAGAAACACTAAAAATCCAAATTATGGACATAATATTTTAGTTTACAAGAAAACCCAAAACTTTTCAGAACTCAAATTGACACAGGTTATATTCTTAGAAACTATCCCTCAACAATTAATTATCCAATTACTGATCGAGAATTACCCTCAAAATTTGATCGTCATTGATATTACCACTAGTGATAAATATATTTATATATATATATATATATATATATATATATATATAGAAATCACGTTCAAGTTGGCACAATTTCAATTCTAATCCACTGTAACTTACAAATAATAATATAATTAATAAAGTTAGCAATTTGATTCCTTACTCATTCTCACACATTATTATAATGATTATTATACTTGTACTACATTTGACCTCAATATTTTCAATTGCATAATGAATGAAAAATTCATGAATATTACCTGATCGTGAATTGCAGTTCCACGCCAATCATCGCTATACGCAGGTATGTCTCCTTTTCTTTTCTTAAAGTTTTTAAACTAAAAACTCTCTAACCCTAATAATTTATTTCCTATAAGGGTAATTGGTATATGGTAAAAAAATAAATTATAAACTTAACCATAATTATTAATTACAATTAGTTATTTTTTAATTAATCATCAATTGATTTATTCTTAATTAAATAAATATTCAAAATTTCCAAAAATGACCTTTCGGGTCATTACATTATCCACCACTAAAGACCATGTTCGTCCTCGAACATAAAGAAGAAGAACAAGGAAGAATAACCAACATGACAAAAACATGAGGTATGATTTTTAAAGTCGTGCTCATCTTTCCAAGCAAGTTCCTTCTTAAAACCATTTCATCAAGATCAACTACTAAGAAATGAACTCTCGAATAAAACGTTGGAAGATCTATATATATCAAGAGTGATTATCAAGCTACAAACTAACTCATAAACTCAATCTAAATTGAAATCTATTAGACGATAACACTACCATCACGACGAGTCTTTTCTTACATAACCAAGATAACATTGTGAATAAATACCGGCTACAATCAGAAGTGAACTTTAACCAACCACCACACTCAGAATGCACAACCATCACATATCTTATCAAGATTTCATTTCCACAACAAAATCTTTCCACGAACTTAAGTAATAAAAATATGATCTTTAGACATCAGATACTCACCCAAAGAGGATCAAACTTATCTATCCCAATGAAAGAAATGATTAAGTAAATATCCAAAAATATGATACGCTCCAAAATGCAGAATCTCTAACAACACTTTCAGAAAATTGTAACTCTTCATATATAGTAGCTCTTATATAAGTTCTCATAAGCAAGATTGTATGTGTAGAATCACTACTATACTTCAGCTATCCCAAACAACACCAGATCTTTCAGAATGAACAAGTCTGACCAAAGATGTCCTCTTACAATGAGGCACTCACAGGATCGGTACACTCGATCCACCACTAGGAATTCACTCATTGATATGAAATACGTACGTGAATCATACTAAAACCATGTCTAGAATGAAGAAGGTTGTCACATAAGAATATACAGAAGAAAGCTCAAATAACACAAGATACTCTTTCCACAATGTCCATATGAATAAAATTTCCTTCATTTGACTCAATCTCTCTATTTTTAGCCACCCACAACCAATCAATTTGATCTTCATCACAATATTACAAATACTTAATCCATCAACTCCCACATACTTCTCACACTATCTCACTGAAGCTAACACTCTAAATGCCAACAACATCCTAACTACACTATCAAAGTCTTTCTTGTAAACTCAAAGAAATTCTTGTCATCCCAATAATTCTATATAGTATAAGCACAAAATCCCTACTCACCATCAAATGCCTATGTGAAACATCATAATAGTTTATGTTATAAAAAATAGTAGTTTCAATCTCCTCAAAATTCACGATAACTCTGTAATATTATAGGTCCATACTGTCGCATATCCATAAAAAGTCATCTACCACTAAATAATTTAGTCCCACATAACAACACATAATCTTACAGACCTCACATATTTTTCACCCAAATCAAAAACCTAATTTTCATAAAAATTGTTGATAAATTCCTAGTGAGTCCATATTGAACCAGTTCACATCCATAGTCATATTATAACTTATATATGAAAGCCCTTACAACCTTTAACTTCAAACCAAGAGTCTATATTACATGTCTTATTCCTTCACATCTCTTATATTCATCCCATGACGCAAATTTTTTTTTTTTATACCTTAAACTCTTCAATACACCATATTTTTGTTCTTTCACTGACTTGCTTATTAATCTTATCATTTGATCAACATCCCATATACTTTAAACCAACTCCTTGAGAGAAATACTTTCTTAGGCCTTTAACAATCAAAAGTGACAAACTCTACGATCCAAACCTTGTACATGTTTTTTTTAAAATTCTCAATAACTGATGCAATCGATCAATTCTTACCTTACTTATTCATACTTCGACAAAGCACACTACCAAAAACCTAAAATCACCGTGAATAACTTGAAATTTGAACCCAACTATGTAACCCAATTCTTTTAACTATCAACATTAACTCATACCTTGAAATATTCGTTTCCCCTATGAATTCACGTATCTTAGCTTATCATTGGTTGTCTCTGTATCGATCTTATGATATGCTCCACTAAAAATTCAACCATACTCGTTATCAAACTCAAAATCAAAAAAAAAGAATTTATAAATCATACTCGAGTTGAACATATGTACACTGCTTTCTCAAGTGTTATCCAATAATTTGTAACCAATCTAATGAACTCGTGAAACTATTACCATAACCAAAGCAAAATGGATTAAATCACACATCTCTGAACCCTATTCTTAATTCCTTTTAAGATACCTCTTTAGCCCTTGTAATAAGAGAAAATATTCATGCTCTCACTTCTTTCTAAAAGCTAAACTACATCCCGCTATCCTTGTTATTATGACTTTAGCTTCTTCTTTTTTTTTATTCTATTCGAGCGACATCCGAACTCCTCATAAAACCACACTACGTACCAAATAGTAGCAACCATATTCTTAGATACCAAAAATCATCATTACAATACAATACTTATTTAACAAACCATTCTTATCATACAATTGCATCTTATTCACAATTCGTCACGAACTCTTACTACCATTATGCCCAATTAACTCGTTTCATCACCACGAAGTCAACCATTTCACCAATATGACACCTTAAATCTAGTTATACCAATCAAAATCAAACTAACTCAATCTCATGTTCACTTCCGTACAAAAATCTTCAATTACCTTCACAGAAGTATATCTTGAGACTTCTTTTACCTATAAGCTTGTCAATCTGATATATATTTATTTCCTTGGACATTAAAATGAAATCATCGGTCCATATTTAGAAATTTTGAAATACACTTCTCAACTCAACACATTAATATCGTATAAACGATCCACCACTAAAAGCTTTCTTATAATAATGCTTAACTCAAGTGTCCATAGTAACTAGTTGGTTTCCCAAATATGAATTTAACATCGAATCTCATTATATGAGCATGTGATACAACTTATAACTCCTTATGTAGTTAGTATTCATGTTTAACAATTAACATATCTGTTTTCATATACCACTAGTACCACATCGTGAAAGTCCGTTACATCCACCACTAGAACATATCATACCTACCGAGGATCATATCCAAATAGGTTACACATTTCTACCTATCTAATAGCTTTAAAATAATATCAAATTCGTTCCATATCTAGCCAAGCTATTTATATTCTTTCGTAGGACATGTCGATAACAAAAGTAACACATTCCATATATCTAGCCATGTACCTATCAGTACGATTGTAATAGTCATATCATGACTTTCTTTGGTATACACTCAATCTATGGAATCACAAAAAAGATTCTGACCTCAATTGATGCAACATCATTCGCTAAGCAACCCATTAATGTTATGACAAATATATCAACGGTATTTTTCAAGTTACACTATTCATTATCTAGCCAACTCTTTGAACATTTAACTTCTGATTGTCGAACCACTCCAGATATTGTTTATACCACATTAGTACTATTTCTTTTACTATGGTAACTAACCTTACTCAACCCCTTCAAATATGATCACACATTCCTTTCATAAATATATCATTTCCACCTTAATACCAGATTTAATTAACATCCAGCCAATACACGACACACCAATTATTAATATGAGGAACTACGCACGAGTCATAACATAAATGAGAGTGAATGTAGTGAAGCGATAAGAATCAAAACGAAATCAAGTACGCACGATAGAGATCCAAGAAGTGAAGGTTCTTCCTAAAAGTCACTATAGCCTCTCGAAGATAAGTACAGACGTCTCTGTACCGATCCTCGAGACGCTATTTAGACTCGACTTGTACACACGTGAGACCTATGAACCTGGGGCTCTGATACCATTTTGTCACGACCCAAAATTGGGCGTGATGGCACTCGTCTTATCCCACCAAGACAAGTCAGCCTAAAACTCAACCGTTACAATAAAGTGCGAAAATAAAATATAAGTAACTTAATAAAACCCCCAAAACCTGGTAGTCACGTGTACAAGCCTCTAAAGTATTACAATTGATTCAAAAGAAAAACTCAAGTCTCTAATGAACTTGTTTCTAGAATAGAACAAGATCATAATTAAGGAGAAGAAAGTCTGCTGCGATGGAAACAGCTACCTGACCAATCTCCAAGAAGCCTCGAAAAAGAAGAGAATGACAAGTACAACAAAAATCCAGGCTCATAACCTACAAAAAAATTTGTAGTAGCAAGGTTGAGTACCAAACCACACGGTACTCAGCAAGTAAACGGCTAAACACAAGCTAAGAGGATGAAATACGGGTACTCCTACCACCCCCAACCGAACCTCCACAACTACAACCTGCATAAACATCAGCCCAACCTAACAACTCACAGTTTACATAAAACGTAACTCAACAAAAACATTTAGACAAATTACATATCCCCCACAACAACACTTTAACAAATTACATATCCTCCACAACAACACTTTAACAAATTATATATCCTCAACATCAACACTTAAACAAATTAGATATCCTCAATAGCAACACTTCCACAAATTTACATATCCTCAATAACACACTTTAACAAATTACATATCCTCAACAACAACACTTCAACAAACTATATATCCTCAATAACAAGCTCAGTATTCAACAATCACAAGTTCCGCAAAAAGGCAATCATTAGATCAGCAAAACACAATATCAAGTTCACTAATGATAAGTATGTGCAATGTAATGGAATGCAATGTCAAGTATAATGATGCATGTCTGACCTAGTGATACACACCCGCTGTCTCTCAGTCCGGGACCCATGAGGGACATATCTGTCCATGCATCTGTCGCGGCGCACGACACGACCCTCGATAACAGTAACCATCGCGGCGCTCGATACGTCCCTCGAAATATAGTATCCATCGCGGCGCGCGATACGTCCCTCGAAATATAGTAACCATCGCGGCGCGCGATACGTCCCTCGAAATGGTACATCCTCTTTAAGTTATCATTCTTTCTCAATGCACATAACACTTCCACAACCATGTCTCAGAATAATGCAATGACATGTTCACACAAATAATGAGAAGATGACCATTTTCATAACATTGCACAGTTCACAACCACACAAACATGAAATCACATCAACAATGATTCAACAAGCCATCAAACTTTTCTCAACACATCACACATAAATAATTAATCACATCGCCTTTTGTTATCCCTTTTATTTCATCATTAGAATCAATCAATGTGGACAAGTCAACCATCACCAATCCCGTTACTCCCAAACATATATCACAAGGAAATACACTCATTCCATACACTTAACAAGAGTTTAGAAATCCACTTGCCTCAAATAGTCGAACAATCGCTCTGAAACTTGAGCCTTTTCCTTTCGTTGTACTTCCAAACCAATACAATCTATTCCTATTAACGATCACAATAAGATTTTAAACCTAACAACATCCATATCACTATGTGTCTAACATAGACCAAAAATCATAGAGCACAAATTTATAGTCAAGTTCTTAACTTTTGATGTCATTTGACATGTCAACTCTTTTAACTTTTCTCCGATATTCAAGTTTAGGGTTAAGTCTTAATTCCTCAAATATCACAAGTCTAATTCTATTCACAAAATACATTACATTTTATATTTATTTACCTATCTCAATATATCAAAACTTAAATTATATGTGACAATTAATACAAGGAATTAAAGAAACACTAAAAATCCAAATTATGGACATAATATTTTAGTTTACAAGAAAACCCAAAACTTTTCAGAACTCAAATTGACACAGGTTATATTCTTAGAAACTATCCCTCAACAATTAATTATCCAATTACTGATCGATAATTACCCTCAAAATTTGATCGTCATTGATATTACCACTAGTGATAAATATATTTATATATATATATATATATAGAAATCACGTTCAAGTTGGCACAATTTCAATTCTAATCCACTGTAACTTACAAATAATAATATAATTAATAAAGTTAGCAATTTGATTCCTTACTCATTTTCACACATTATTATAATGATTATTATACTTGTACTACATTTGACCTCAATATTTTCAATTGCATAATGAATGAAAAATTCATGAATATTACCTGATCGTGAATTGCAGTTCCACGCCAATCATCGCTATACGCAGGTATGTCTCCTTTTCTTTTCTTAAAGTTTTAAACTAAAAACTCTCTAACCCTAATAATTTATTTCCTATAAGGGTAATTGGTATATGGTAAAAAAATAAATTATAAACTTAACCATAATTATTAATTACAATTAGTTATTTTTTAATTAATCATCAATTGATTTATTCTTAATTAAATAAATATTCAAAATTTCCAAAAATGACCTTTCGGGTCATTACAAAAACTATATGAATAGTACTATAAATTGCAATTTTTTGCATATCAATATGATGAAAAAATACATCTTAAAATGTTAGTTAAAGTTGTTATAGTTTGACTCTAAAAATAGAAACCATGACAAGTAAAAGCGGAGGGAGGGAGTAAATAATAAGGATAAAAATGAAAAGTAATGTCTAATTTATATCATAATCTTCTTTTCTTAAAGGGTGTGAAACACCTCCAATAATTTAATTATTTTGAAGTGGAAGGATTATTTAATAGTAAGGCTAAAACATTACAAAATAACTGTCTTTTCTTGATAAGTCAAAAATGACAAGTAAAAATCTCTTTTAGAAATATGTGATAAGTAAAAACGAAAGATGGAAGTACATATAAAATAAATGAATTTTACTAATATTAATTTGTTAACCTAATACATCAATTCGTAAGTACTCCATCCGTCCCTACTCACTTATTCATTTTTGACTTGATACAACTATTAAAAAAATAATAATTAACAAGTAAGTTTATCATTTTACTCATGTTAATTAATAGAATTCAAAACTCAATTTACTCATTAAAGAGGTTCTACCATTTTCAAAAACATTAACTCTTTAGATAAATAAATTAATGATTTAACAGGTAAAAGAAATATTATCTTTTCTTGATTTGTTAAAGATGACAAGTAAAAATAACCAATACAAAAATAAAAATTGAACAAATGAAAAAGAACAAAAAAGTACTCACTCCGTCTCATTTTATGCTGTACTTTTTTTCTATTTGGTAAGTCACAAAAAGAATGTCATTTTCTTATATGATAAGTATTTAAAGATACAATTCCTCTTTTACCCTTGTTGGTCCTTCTTAGTTTTATAGATTTTCTCTAATATACATTTATGAAAAGAGAGAAAAATAAATTTACTTTTTTAAGAATAATTTGATAAACATTTCAAAGTCTTCATTATTTTTTAAATATTTCAAATGTTGCTACATAAAATGGGAATGAAGAGAATATTTATTCACCTTTAATATGGAATAAATTTTTTTGTACCAACCCTTATTTTGTCGGACTCTAATGTGAATAGCGGATACGAATTAAAAAAAAAAAAGTAGTATTTATTTATCCATTTTTTTCCTCATATGAAATACCTATATTTAAGTAAACGATTGAGACAATCGAAGTCTTTCATCGTTCGGTCATGATTTGGGATTTCTCATATGTTCAACAATTTTAAGGTAATCCTCTCCTCCTTAAACTTAACTTCACAAAAAAATTTATGAGTTTTTTTTATAAGAGTTTATTTATTCTATAAATCTCTAATTCTTTGAATTTCTGCATTTACTACATGGGTAAAATCAAATTTTTGAAGTCTATGGTTATCTTGTTGTTTACATAGGTATTGAATTAGGTTTTTTTTTCTTGTAGGAATTTGGATAAGGTTTTGTTCCATTCTATTGCCTTAAATGTTTTCAATTTTTTTGATGTTCAAATTCTTTCTATACATACAAAATTAGATTTTAGCCCTAGGTTGAGTTTTTTTGTTTGATTGGATAATTGTGGTGTTTGGACCAACTTGCGTGCACTTAGTTTGTAGTTTCACGGAATACATGTCATCTTGCACTAGTATGGTTACTCTGTATACCAAGGCTAGGACAGATCAGAAGAAATCATTTAGCGTTATAGAGTTTGTTAAGAGATGGATTGTGATAAATTGGTAGTCTAGATTAGTTTTTTTCTTTTCTTTTGGTTTTTCTTTTGTAGTTTCTTGCCCCTTTGATCTATGTTAATATTATTTGTTGTTTTTTATATTTCGATTATTGTTTTATGTTTTGTTGTAGTTAGTGTTTATAGAATGTTTCGTTGTGTTTGCTCTAGATAGCATTTCTACCTCCAAGGTAGGGGGTAAGGTCGGGGTACACTCTATCCTCCCCAGACCCGACTTTGTGGGATTACGTTGTGTGTGTTGTTGTATGGATCTTTAAATATTGAATTTCTTGGAACTTATCCGCATAATCTCGCACACTATATTCAGTAGTGTTGGACATGTGATGGACCTAATTAGCCAAACTAATTTGGTATTGAAGCTTGCTAGATTGGCAACTATGATATCTATGTATTATTAGAACACACCTAGGTGAATAGATAGTGATTGTTTAGACAGGAAAAGGAAACCACTAATAATTGAGGTATGAAACTCTCGAAATGGTGATGGTTCATGTGTGTTTTTCACCATTAACTACACAAAAATTCGAAGGTGTTTTAGTTGTTTAATTTTATGAAGCTTGTGCCTTTTTGCTTATGATTTTAACGACTTGTTGATCTAAGGCAACTTTTATGTTTCTATGTGCAGTATTTGATAGCCGTTTCTGATTTTATTGAGTGGTAACTGAGATGGAAGATGTTGTATTCTCGTGTACTGGTAATGGAGTTCAAGTTGACCGTAAAGTAGTTCAGACATTGCAAAAGAATTTTGTGCAAGTACAGAACATTTTGGATCAGAACAGGTTGTTAATCAACGAGATCAACCAGAACCACGAGTCAACAATCCCAGATAACTTGACTCGAAATGTTGGTCTAATTAGAGAGCTAAATAACAATATTAGAAGAGTAGTTGATCTCTATGCTGATCTTTCCAGTTCTGTTACCACATCTATGGAGGCTTTCTCCGAGGGTGAATCAAACAATGCTAATCAATCAGATCAAAGAGACGGTCAGAAGAGAATAAGGTCCAGCTGAAGTTCAACTTTCTCCGTTTGATTGTTTCTAAGTAAATCAGCTCTGTTTAAAGAGGTTTGAGTAGAACAGCATGGATATATATATATATACCGAGGCTATAAGCTATAACGCTTTGAAAATAAATCCTATCTGGTCATGTGTTCCTTTGTTATCTTTCTATCTGTTCCTGCAATTGGACTCAAATTCATAGTTAGCAAGTTGTAGTTTTCTCCTTTTATGTTTGTTATAGTAGAGTTACTTGTTCTGTCTTTAGATGCTTGAGTTTAGATGCTTGAGTGGGCGCGAATAAACTAGACATATAGCCCCACTCGTAGTTTCTCGTTTGAGTATATACTTTTGTCCTTTGTTCTCGTCTTTGGAACTCCTCGTTGTATGATGAATTTGTTTCACTGTTATTTCCAAAATTCTGTTGTCTGGACTCGTTGAAACCTCGAGGGGGTGCTTAGTATAACACTTGTTGCCATGCTTTTTCTGGAATCACATTAATAACTGCATTCATGTATTCTGCATTTCACCATCAGACACCGCATTTTATTCGTTTACAGTTCCTTACAAACTAGTCAAGATGCTTTTCTTTAAGCACAATTACAGACAGAAAACAAGCATTTTGCATTGTGATTAAAGCTTTTAGCTTAATTATATCATGGTGAAATTTTCTCACACTATTAATGTATACATCACTTATTTATCTATCAAGGTTGCAAACCACTCTTTCCAGTCCATGACCTTGTCCTCACCATTGACCACCTGTTATTCGACAAACGTAAACTTGTTAGCTTTTTAACAACCTAAGAATAGCGGAAGTGCATTCACAACAAGATAGATGATACAACTGCTGGAAAATGTTTCACTGTGCTCATGTTGACCTCTTATAAGATTTGAAGCAGAAACTAAAAAACATTGGTTACTTAAAACGTGATACAAAAAAAGATTTGATTTTGACCTTGAAAAGTTCCAAATAGGCACCACTGCAGATTGATTAGTTCATTCTGGGCAGCTATAAATCTTAGAAAATTGAAAGCCACAAACCTCGAATGTCAGTCCTTTCTGTGGGACAGTCTCAAGAGCCTCTACACAGATGAAAGCAGCATCCTCCTTGCTCAACTTTCCTTGTGATGCACAGCCCTGACATGAAGATCGTAGAATTGGCTAATTTAACAAAACAAATGATTTTAAGTGAATGACAAAGTAGCAAGCCAAATTGCTTTAAAACGATGGAAACCAATCACTGGGACACATATTCTGTCATAAATTTCATGCGAGGAATTTCTGATCCAATCTTGATTAAGATTCCATTGTTCTATTCTAATTTGCTCTAATGCAGAACGGAATACATCTTCAAACCTTAACGCAATGATTCGAAAGGTGGTAACTGGAAACTTTGGATATTTAGTAATCATCAACAAAACAATAGCTATTAGACCATCATCTGTATATCAAGTCAATGGGTTCGTCATGGGCACATTACTTTGTGTTTGAACGAAATGTAAAAACTTAAACTTGAGTGGACAACTACTTTGCTGAGTAGCAACAGTAAGGAATTTGCTCAACATGAACAATGAAAAACTGATATAGTCGTTTTCTATTCGATTTGTGAAGAATTTTGATTTATTTTGCACAAAGGAACACCTTATAGTTCATTTGCTGGTGGTTTCAACCTAGGAAAACACAGTTGTATGACGTTATGCTCGTTTGGATACAACCAATGACATATCCAAATTGTCATTGTGGTTTCGACAGAATCTACCTGATAAAGAAGCTACACATATATAACAATTACCTCTTTAACGTTGAAACCTTGATTTCCACCCGGTGCATTTACCAACAAGCCAGTTCTAATAATGGTGTAAGGGATTCCCGAAGCCATAACCAGTGATTCATCTTGTTCTGCCTGTTTTCTTGCATTGGCAGTAACAATTGCTTGTACCCCGCTAGAACCTCTATAAACAGACAGCTGCAATGTCATCGTATCATAAAATCAAAACATAAACCATTCGAAGATAGCCATTGCCTAGACATGTATGAGAGAGGACTACCTGAGATAATAGGATTACATGTTGTAAACCTTTCCAACTCTCTAAATTTGATATAAAACCTTCCTACAAAATGCAGCTCAAGTGTAAGAGAACTTCTTAACAAATAATTGTGCATATAGAAAAGAAAGTGCCTAAATAAGCAACGGAAAAAATAATTAGCTAACAAGAATAAGATGCAGCAAAAATTACACAATAAATCCAAAACAGATGTATTATAGATTCATACGCAGATGTAATGCTACTCGTTAATGTTTCTTTGAAAGTGTTTTTGTTGGGGATCATGGTAACAAAAAAATGATAGCGGAGAATGATGATAAAGCGAGCATACGTTTGGGCATATCACTGCACGAACACCACTTAGAGCCTTCTTTAGCAATGACCTGTCCCGTGCATCACCTGCTATTGGCTTCATAGCAGCTTAGGAACATTAAGTATTAAAATACTACCAAGTGTATGATAATAAAAACGTATAAAAATTCCACCAACCTCAACATAAGTACCAAATGCTTCCATTGCAACCCGCTTATCCTTTACCAGAGCTTTGATCCGAGTTCTTTTGATTATCAAAGACAATATAATCATCTGTCCAAGATCACGTATAGGTGAAGTTGACAAAGGATGAGACAAATTAAACATTAACCTATATACTGAATCACTGAGGTAGGGCATTGTTAGCAAAAACTGAGCTATGACTATATCATTACTGTTGAACTTAGATGACGTTAGTAAAATTCTTCCCCCTGCTTGAACATGCACATATTGTAAACAACAAGACATAAAGATTCTAGTACAAGATATCTGATGCTACCATATACGAACCTGACCAATCTCATTATCTCCATCGGTAACTAAAACTGCATCTCTGACTTCATCTTCTTCTGTTTGTGAGAAAAAAGGAACACGTTGTTGACATGATATTTTAGAGAAGAAATCACATGCAAAATGATTACTAAATTCAGCTACCCGAAGACATATCTTCTTCTGAAAGGGATCCATCTTTTGGGAGGAGCTCGGGTGCCCCATACCATTTCCTTAACTTTGGACCGCCTGAAATCAATGGCATACATGGATGAAAATGTCAATGATTAAGGAAATGTTATTTGATCAGCATTCTTTGAGATGCATTAGAATACATCATATCACATAATTTTAGCGGGAAGGATTGGCGTAATAAGCATTTATGTTTCGTGTGTTACTTTTCATCAATTTAGGGCCTAGCAAGTTTAAAGATTTTCTCATTGAAATCATGAATGTTTATGATACTAATGATATTTAAAACCTTGGAGCAAAAACCGTTGAATGAAACTATGACTTGCCGTCATCAGCCAGTAGAAATATTAAATTTCCATCAACGAAAGGTCTTCATCAGTAGCTTTAACACAGACTGATAAATCAATAATGCAGAGGGGACTTGCACCAGACGCTTTGCACTGCACCAAATGTACTGGTAAGGCAAGATTTATACTATTACTAACTACGGAAAATGAGAGTGATATAAATCCTAAATTTAGATATACTAAAACCTGTCGTTAAAGTTCAACCAGACAACTTGCTGTTCTTCATTCATATTTCTCACGAAAAACATAGAGCAATCGCAACTAGAAGCAGATCCAGGATTCAAAAGGAGTAGGTTCACCTTTTGAGACTTATTATATAAGTAAGTGAATAACCTATGTGCATCAACTGCTCATTATATGCTGAACCACACCGGCATACGCAATCAGCTTAAATTTCTACCTGACAATCTCCAGTTTAACATAAACTATTCTATCCGCATTACTATAGCGTTTGACAGAAGAATCTATTAAATTCAGTCTTAGCCCTCTTAAGACAACAATAACTACAATTAAACCTCGATCCCAAACAAGTTAGGGTCAGCTATATGAATCTTGACGAATGTCCATACACCCATTTAAATTGCAACAATCAAATACCATAGCGCAACACCCAATTCATTACTCTACTTCACACAAATCAGTTCCTTCACCCAACCCAAAAAACGAAAAAAATAAAAACATAATTCAGTATCGAATTTCCCCAGTTTCGTCAAGCAGAAATTAAACTGTTGAACCATTCAAAATGAGTAACTGTATAATTAGGTCTAATTAACAATAAATTGAAGTAAAGAAGTGAAATCAAACCTTCAATGTAATCTAGAATTTGGTCCATAAAACCTATTTTCTTCTGAGAAGAAAAACAAGTGAGAGAACGCTTATTACTCTTCCAATTCCAATTTCTGCACCACAATTGTCGACATGGAGAAGAAAAGCACAACAATTTTGAAGGTTCATTCACACAAATAGATAAACTCCCCATAGACTCCACAAACGGTTGGTTTCTGTTATGTCTTGCACAAATTACTATAAGTCATTTTATAACATAGTATCGTAATTGGCGTAATTTTACAAGTAAGGTATGAAAATTATTTATATTAATTTAAATTTTATAATTACGTTAAATCGACTCAAAACTCAACGAGCAAAAAGTTATATAAACATTAAAAATTCTGCCCCCATCTTCTCTAACAGATATAGATAGTGTCATTTGAAGTTGATATATCACTTGTTATGAAAATAGTTTATATAATACCGTCATTTTTATACAAACGATTCAAATATATGAAAATTACTTTTTTTCAGTGTCGTTAGAGGAAAATGATATATGTGAACCATCTGTATAATAATCGGACATATATAAATTAATTTCATAACAAGAACTATATCAACTCTAAACGATACAATTAAATGATATATCAGACCTTTTTCATGTCCGTTCAACGTTATTGAGTGAAATATGTATAGTGAAAAAATTAACTATAATGAAATAATTACTATAATCTAAAGTATTGGAAAAAACCAAATAGTAGTTAGAAAATTGAAGAATAAGAAATCAAAGTGTAATTATCTAAACATTAGTGTACAAAACTAAAATTTAAACTTAGGTGCTCTAAGTTTTAAAACTCTTCATTTTGATCCCACCTTATTTGCACCACCCTTGTTTCTCCATTCTTCTAGTCGAGCATACACTATCGTCTACTTACACACGAGCCGTCGCATATCATCGCCGGTACAGTCGCCGGAGTTGAAAATATCTTCTCGCCGTTCAGGTATGTGCCGATATCTACGATTAAAATTAGCTATTGTAGTGTTTTGACCTTGTAAATGATTGGAATCCTAAATTAGCTCGTAATTCTCTGATTGACGCTTTGATTTTTCACATTAACAACAGTTTCAAATGCATGATATGTTGCATTTTGAATATTGCTCCTTAATTGAACGATCACCAGTTTTATTTGATTATCAGAATTTTACTCTGAATGGATTTATGTGTGATTAGCTTCAACTATGATGTCTCGTAGTTGTTTACGAGTTAATCCAGAGTTTGTTTCGAATTTGATAACAGAGGATCATATGATTCATATAGCGGATCACAATTGGGTTGTGATTGAGCAAATAGACTATCTATTGGTTGATTGGTAGTGAAAAGGTTCAACTTGGATTCATCATAGTTCTCGTGATTTTTTCAAGGAATAGTGGATTGATATAGTTGATCCCGACTATTTTTGGATTCAGGAGTAAACTCTTGATTGATTGATTTGTTTGTCATGTTATAATGGCTAGTATTACAGAACAATTTGCTGAATATTTCTCTGGGAAAAGAAATTATAATAGAAGGGCCACAAGTTCAAGCATGCGAACCTGATTGCATCAGCTATGTTATTTTCATCATCCAATACTTGTTAAATAGAAGGTCCATGTGAATTATTTAAACTTACAGTATAGCATGGTATTTTTTTTTCCGATGAAGACAATATAGCTTGGTATCTTTGACTCTAGCTGGTAGCTGCTCCCTCCTTTTTGCTTATGTGTCTCTTGAGGGCAAACATAATTTTCATTTTTTTTCTGGTTGATACTTTTGTGAGTATCTCATTGTCAATGATACTGTTTCTTGACTATAGCTTATCTTTTTTTGTTTCTCATTGCAGGAGAACTAAGGAACCATGGGGATCGTAGAAAGGATTAAAGAAATAGAAGCTGAGATGGCTCGTACACAAAAGAATAAAGCAACTGGTAACTGTTTACTAAAGTCTTTATGACAGCTGTGTTTCTACCATAGTTATTTGAAGTGCCATTCACGTTACTATTAAGCATAACCTTGTCAACAGATACATTACCTTTTCTTTTCTCCTGAGTCCTCCTGGAACCTTGTTAAAACGGTCTGCTGCCTGGAGGAGCGACTCTTGTTACTGTCTTTAAATTAATAGAAAGAGAGAAATATGTGTGGAATATTGGTGTTTGTACTTGGTCAGTAATGGCTTCTACAACTTCTTTATTATCATTTGATGACTGTGCTTTCTTTCATGCCTCATATCATATGCGAAGTAAATGTTATCTTTGCAGTCAATGGACTCCCCCCCCCACTCCCACCCCCACCCCCACAAATGCATGTCAGCTCATCATAATTAACTCTATCATTACATACATACTTCTTCAGTAAAACTAACTCAAATTTAATAGTGGCACTCCCCAAAAAACATTAAAATGAACTTGTTTTGGCTGATAGGACAGGTAAGGGAACTCAAAATATTATTCGAAGCTCTTATCAAAGGATTTGAGCTCTGCTGGAAATGCTTATTGTTGAATCACAACCACCATAATGTGTGACCATGATGAACTATTTAGGTAATTTAATCTATCTTCTATAAACAGTAATCATGCAGATGAATCGACATAAACCCTCTAGAGTCTCTCTAAAGGATCTTGTTGGCAAAGCTAGAGCTAAAATTTAGAGTTTCTTAGTCAACCAAAGGAGACTAACCTCTTGTGGGAGTACTATTGGATAGTTGAAATTCAAAAGCACTTGTGCTAGAAGTATGAACTTTACATGGATCTTGCAAGAATAAGAACATCCCTAATGGTTTGGCATGGGATGATATTAATTTGAGAGCAATTATTTTAGAGCTCTCGCTCCTGATGATTCATTCTTCTGCCCATAATTCCTCTGTACATGTATTTTGTTATGAGGTACAGGCTTACTCCATGTGTCATCTCACATACAAATGAACATGGTAAATTTTATTTATATCTTGTATCTGTGATGAATAAACCTGTCTGTATGTCAACCCTTTCCTCAAATTTCCTCGGAAGCTTAGTGACGTACTGTACCTTGGATGTGCAGAGTATCATCTTGGTCAGCTGAAGGCTAAGATAGCAAAGCTGAGGACACAACTGCTGGAACCCCCTAAAGTATGTGATTTTGATGTTTTGGACTGTTAATTGGTGCAGTGAATTCTCCATGGACTTAAATTTCCTCTAGATTTCATGATATAAAAGTTCATTTTCACTCGAAATCGGCTTTCTCCTATCTGTTTTTCTTCTTCTTTTAATAGAGAGATAATAATAATCTTCTGATTTTGCTGATGTAACAGGGTTCCAGTGGAGCTGGAGAGGGTTTTGAAGTCACAAAGTATGGCCATGGACGTGTTGCACTAATAGGATTTCCAAGGTTTGACATCTCCTCTCTTAGTTTTAGATGTCATTAATTTCATCGGAAGGCAAAAGAAGATATAAGTCTGTACGGGTTAATTTTACAAAGTAAAATATTTTTGAGGCATTGTGTTCTAGATATGGAATTAAATCACTTTTTGGCGTTTGCTGATCTTCTACATCATATGTTTTCTACCCTAAAAACTACAATAACAACAACACTTGGTGAAATCCCACAATCGGGGTCTGAGGAGGGTGGTGTTTACGCAGCCTTACCCATACTTGTGAAATAATTTGAGTTAATAGCCTAAAATTCTGAAGATCTGTGATGTGAGATTTCTTTTGGCGAGGCCAAAGATGGGAATCTAACTCAGGACATTTAACTACAGCTGATCTGGTTATTATGGAAAGAAGTGGTTCTCAGTGTTTACTTGCTACTGTGTATTTGTCTTTTTCCCTTTGGGTGTCTTCAAGAATTTCATTTTTCAGTTATGTTAGCTGCTACTCTTGGTCCCCTAAAAACTTTGTTTTTTGTCTTTACAGTGTTGGAAAGTCAACACTCCTAACGATGCTGACAGGAACACATTCTGAAGCTGCATCATATGAGTTCACAACACTTACTTGCATCCCTGGTATTATACACTACAATGATACCAAAATTCAATTGCTTGATCTTCCTGGTATCATTGAAGGTGCATCTGAAGGCAAGGGGCGTGGTAGGCAGGTAATTGTTGATACGATTTTAGTAATTTGACAAAAAATGGATAAAATACAGTTCCTGAAGCTCATATCTTGATTTTGAGAGCCTCTGAAGAATTTTTCTTTGATGACAGGTCATTGCTGTTTCCAAGTCATCAGACATTGTTTTGATGGTTCTGGATGCTTCAAAAGTGCGTGTTTGTCACTGTAGCTGATACCTTGATAGTATAGGTTTTATTAAAGCTCTTTAAGACGAGAGAAAGAATCCAAAAAAGTCAAAAAATCATTATGATCAGATAGGGAAAGAGTATGGGCATGTCCTTGTACATCAGAGTGCACTAACTCAAATAGTACACTACAATGACTCTCTCTATAGGAATATTACTTTAGAATATGCTTAGCCTCTTACATACATAAGACTGCAACTCAGAGATGAAGGTATATGGGCTTTAAGCGCAAAGTACAATTGTAAAGGATGTAGTTTTGTTAAAAAGGGTGCAATGAAGGAAAAAAGTAGATCTGTAAATGCAAGAAATAAGGAACAAATTCATTCATAATATTTTCCCTAACAATTAATACATCTCTTTGCTGATTAAAATTATCATTTCGTATTGCTCGATTCAAGATAGAATTCATGGGCAATGTGGTGGTTGCCTTAGTGCCTTGCCTACAGAGAAGCACCCTTAAGTGAGACGACGCCCCCTCCTAGAGCTTCTCTGAGATTCGGGGATTAATCATGCCTAAATGAGCCATTGACAACATTGGTTTTCATTAGATATAAATCGTTCAGTAGATGTCTGTTTTGACAGAACTTGTTAGGTACTATTGTAATTTTTCTGTCAATGGGTGATTTCGGTTATGATATTCTTTAAAAACTTATTGTTTGATATGACAACAAGCTTATGATATTATTTATTTATGTTATTTCTATCAACAGTATTCTATTGCTTTCTCTTAATCCCTCTAACATTTTAGTGTGTCAGGATCTAACATGTAGCCCCGCCTTTCAACCCTCTGATACTTAAAATACTAGAAACTTTCAAGGTCTCATCTTATTACTTTGTGACTGTGATATTGTTCGGATTGTTGTAGATCATACATATCTTGAGCCTGGTGGATAAACTTAACAAGTCTGAAATTTTTTCTGGAACTAAGGCTCTTAATTGTAACAGTCTTGTGATTTACAGATAGATTCTATTTTCTGAGAGTCGGCCATATTATAAGAGGGTCTCCTACAAGTTAGATTCATGGAATGCGTCAAGAAAAAACATTATTATCAAATTGCTGTACCTATTAAATAAATATGATAAACTTGCCTCTGATATGCTTATATGCTTACGGAGTCAAATGTCTAGTACAGGGACCTTGATTCTGTCATGCCCATATTAGACTTGACTAATTGTTTAATGGAAGAAATAATAGCATACGTTGTACTTGGACCACAACAATTACTCGTGAAGTTAATGCTGATGAAGCAAAGCTGTAATGGCTTGTCTCTCTGTATATGTTGGGAATCCGAAATTTTGTGGTTAGTTGTACCTTATGTTTGTTTCCTGAGGAAGTCCTATAACTATTAAATTCATCTTGTTACCCTGGAAGCTGTTCAAAAAACTATTGACTTGGCTGTTAAACTATTATTGATTAGAGTTTTCATATTCTTTCACTTCCTTTTGAGAGGTGACACACTCCTTTTCAATTCAGAGTGAAGGCCATCGACAAATTTTAACGAGGGAGCTGGAAGCTGTGGGACTGCGATTAAATAAACGACCTCCTCAGGTGATCTATTCTGTGCATAATTTATGTTGTCATTTTAGCTCCTTCATTATTATTACATTATTTTTCTTTATATCCTTTGTCTCTCTGTATTTTTTTTTTAAAATTTGTGAAGATATCATTTTTTCTGGATGATTTCTCAATTATTGGTACCACAAGTACTGTTTAACATTGTATGGATGACCTTATAGCAGAGTACACCTTTGCATTCGTCCTCAAGTTATTAGGTGGCAGGGTTCTTTCTTCATTTAATTTCTCTGGCATTGATATTATGAGACACTTATGGAGTTCATGCCCTAGGTAACTCTGTTTCAAAAAGGAGTTCGAGCAAGAATGGGGATAAGAGAATGCTTTTATCATGTATCTCAGTGGTTGGCAACTCTAGTTTGAAAATGTTTCTTCCTCACAATATTTTGTCTGGAATACTTGAGATCGTCTTTTAAGTGCAGTTCAATTTTTTGCACGCATGCATTCATTGGCAATATGCTCCCCTCAGATTTGAAAACTTCAAAATATGGATTTAATTTACATTACCAAATGGTTGCAGATATACTTCAAGAAGAAAAAGACGGGAGGGATTTCTTTCAACAGCACGTTGCATCTGACACATATTGATGAGAAGCTCTGCTATCAAATTCTTCATGAATACAAGATTCACAATGCTGAGGTACTCTTACCCTGTTAGCCTAATATGCTGCAGACCATCATGTGGGAACTTTTATTATCTCACAAACAAAAGTGATGATTCTACAAACATTTTGTGGATTCCTGTTTGCAAGGTTACATCTGCCTCTTCCCGTTTTGTATGTGCAAACTCTCTGTAACTTTATATTCTTTGTTCACCTTGTTAGGTTTTATTTCGTGAAGATGCTACAGTGGATGACCTTATTGATGTTATTGAGGGAAATCGTAAATACATGAAGTGTATATATGTCTACAACAAGATAGATGTTGTCGGTATTGATGATGTGGACAGATTATCCCGACAGCCGAACTCCATTGTCATTAGCTGCAACTTGAAGGTATTTTGACAATAGTTAAGTTATGTGAAAACTGAAAGAAGTGACTTAACAGCTATGACAAGTTTTTTGATGAATCAGAAAGCTTACTAATCTAGATTCTAGTCTAATGTTTCAGCAAGGTGCTACCTTTATTACATAGAAAAAAGGACAAAATTTAACCACATTTATATGTGAGATATATCCTTGACGCATTGGTTTAGTTTAGTTTTAAGCTAGAAGAGGTCTTGGGTTCAATACTACTAGACCAGAATTTTAAGCAATATAATGTGTTATATGTAGCAGAGATATGCTTAGGTTGACGTTTGAACTCCAACCTGAATGAGCAAAACCGTACACTGAACCAACACGCCAAGAGACATCTTCTGTCAAGCAGTGTCTCATTCATTATATCTCTTTATGCATTGTATTAATATGTATATCTAGTAAAAATAATTCCAATGAAATGGTATTGCTTGACAACCCTTCGCTCAACATGGGTCTACCTCCTGTCTGTATGACTTCCAAGGGCTTGTTTTGTTTAGATATCTTTTCTCTTGTAGTTTGTCCTTCGTGAAATAGTAAGAGCATTAATTTTTCTGAGATCACTAAGATCTTCCTAGGTTGGATTGCTTCATTGTGAATATGTTCTAGGATCAGTAATTACATTTACTTCTTTTTCCTTTGTGAAATTTGGCTTAAAGATCCGAAGGGAAATTGAAGACCGCGGGGCATGAATCCCTGGGAACATGTGAATGCCCTGTTGCTTGTGTTGGAATGGGGTGAAACTATCCTTACATGCTAATATGCTTTTCAGAAATCTTCTAAACCATTGCCTTGTCTGCATATTAAAATTGCTTTCGAATTTGGAACAGCTGAATCTGGACAGACTACTTGCAAAAATGTGGGAAGCAATGGGTCTTGTCAGAGTTTATACAAAGCCTCAAGGCCAGCAACCAGATTTCTCCGAGCCTGTGGTTCTCTCTGCTGTATGTTGTATCACTTTATGCTTTTAAATATTTTCCAGTGTGTGCTGTTACTAGAGAACACCCCCCCCGCTCCCTTTTTTCTTGTTGCCGTATCTTTGTTGATAAATCTTTTTCACGTATTTATGATTTCAGGATAGAGGAGGCTGTACTGTAGAAGATTTCTGTAATCACATACATAGGAATCTTGTTAAGGATGTGAAGTATGTTTTGGTATGGGGTACGAGTGCAAGGCACTACCCTCAGCATTGTGGTCTGAGTCATCCGCTTCAGGATGAAGACGTGGTTCAGATTGTCAAGAAAAAGGTAGCTAATTTCGCTTTGGGATTTCAACGTATTCTCATTATTATATTAATATCAGCCATAGCCCGTAGCACCTCTTTGCTTTCATAACAGTTGTTTCTAGAACTTCACATATCTTTGATCTTTAGAGAGATGAGGATTTGACATTTTCACATGGCAACATGTTTGTTGGGAGTAGTTTTCTTACTTGTAAACTCAATTTGGGCCTTGAATATTGTGTCAATATAGCTGCAAACAACCAACCTTATCTTCCTGCTAAAAGTATAATCAAACTTATACTATGATTTCTTCATCATATCGGCTTTGGGAGTTGTCTCACTATGTGCTTCATGAAGATACACTTGATGCCTATGACATTCAAAGCATTTTCTTTTGTGTTGTGCAGGAGAGGGAAGATGGTGGCGGCAGAGGCCGATTCAAATCACATTCTAATGCTCCTGTTCGGATATCTGACAGAGAGAAAAAGGCTCCACTGAAGACGTAGTTTAATCAGAAGGTGAAGCTTTTATTTATGTGCTAATCGTTGAGACATCAATTTTTGATCGGAGAGTATATTGCAGGAAAGTAATGAGCTATTCTAGAGGTTTCTTCAGCTCTACGGTGTGAAGCTAATCATAATTATGATATCAGCACTATGCAGTGTAAAAAAATATGGACATAAGCCTTCCCTCCGAAGGTAACAGGTAAGGTCTGTGTAGATCCTACCCTACCCCGATCCTACTCGTGGGATTGCACTGGGTATGTGTTGTTGCCTTCACTCAGAAGGCAAGATATGGTGTTTAGAGTTTCCATATGTAGCCCGTTATTAGAACTTTAGATGTCAGCTTCCCACTTGGCAGTATGTCTTTGTGAGAACTAATGTGGTTGAAATGTTAGAGGCCTGAGGGAACTCTGATACCCAAAATGTTTCTTGGGTATCAAATACTAGTAAGAAATTCACTTATTTTCCTTTAAAAAAAAATAAATATCCAAGCTTTCATAATGAACATACCTTAGTTTTAACGGTGAAATTTTTGGCATGCTTCATTACTATCGTTACAATTTTTTTCTTTTCCTTTGTCTTTTTTTCATGTTACCTAGGTTGGTAATAATCTCAATAATTAATGTGGTTTGTTGTTGAGGATCAATTTTGATTAGTGTGGAAAGTGGCCTTTATGTCCAATCCATGTAGTCATATCTAAAGTCGTTTCTAATTTACTATTGTTCTTAAAGAGTGAATTAAATAAAGAGGAAACAAGGGCACAAGAGTGACATATTGTTGTATTTATTTAAGAAAGAGATATTCTAATTTAACAATAAATTAAACTCAACATTGTATGTACCAAGTTTTAGATGTATGCCTTACTTTGTACTCCCTCCACCTATTTTTATGTGTCCAACATTAATTGGAATAACAATAAATCAAATTTAATATTTGAAAAGAGACCATGGTTAATAATAAGAATAAATTTAAAATTAAGTGATTAATTATCTATTGATTTCTAAATTGGACAAGTAATAGTGAATAGAAAGAATAGTGTTTATAATAATGATAAGATATAGTAGTAGTATCACTTCTCTACATTTCAATGGACTCTGCGACCTTTCATACCTTATTTTTACAGTTATGTCCTCGATAAGCTTAAGAAGCATCATGTTATGTCAAGTCACCTCCGGCAATACTTTTCAGCCTACTTCTACATGAACCAAACACCAACCATTAGCCACCACTCATACCTCATCACTACGTTATCTAGACTACTCCGCTTTATATGTCCAAATAATTTCAAATCTTGATACTCATACCTCATCACTAGGTTATCTAGATTACTCCGCTTCGTATGTTCAAATCATTTCAAATATTGATTCTTATCTTGTCCACCACATAAGTTACTTCCACCTTGTCCCATCTCTCTTCTGATATGTCTACCCATCCATCTCTCTATCCTTATTTTTGCAACTTTCATCTTTTGAACATGAGAGTTATTGACTAACTAACATACCACACCATACAATATAGTCGGTCTGACCACCGCCTTGTGGTGAATTTAGGTGGTACTTTCTTATCACACAAGACTTGTGAGATGGACTTGTATTCTCCCCATCTCATATCAATATGATGTGTGACATTATTGTCATTCTCCCCATTATATTGAATTAATAACTCAAGATACTTCAAGCATTCTTTCTTGTTGATGACTTGAGTATCAAGCCTCACTTCCACACTAAACTCCTTTGTTGTATCACACTGAACTTGCACTCCTAATATTCAGTCTTTATCCTTCTTAGTCTGAACTTTCTAAACTACTTAGTTTGCCTCCAGATTTCAACCTATCATATTAATTGTATTACGAGTCTCGTCAATCGATACTATGTCATGCAAATAACTACACCATGACACTTCATCTAGCTAGTATACCGCGTCAATTCATCAATCACCAAGACAAATAAAAACGAACTAAAACCTGATCCTACTTGTAACTCCATCATGATAAAGAAAATGCTCCAAGACACTTCTCACTATCCTCTAGTCTTGGATCCATCGTACATACCCTTAATCACTCCACTATAAGCCACTTATATACTTCTAACATCTAAGTATTTTCATAAAAGTTCTCTTGAAACTTTATCATGAACCTTCTCTAGGTCAATAAACATCATATTTTACATTTGATAGAAGAAGGTAGAATTAGTGTTTCGTGTATTAGCATCCGACCACACTATAATGCCAACATTTTGTCTTCCCTTTGCATTATGAGCATTGAGTGCTAAATGTTGAGACTTTGAGTAAGTAGAGAAAATAGTGAAATTAGGTATGGGAGATGTTGCAACTTGCAACAAAGGAAATTCAACCAATACCATGCAACCAATAGAATTATAGCAGAAGTCATTCAAGCAACATGTCATTTCCTTTTCAAATAATGAAGGAAAAATTGGAGATCATATGATGTATGGTCTAATTTTTCAAGAAAAAAATCAAATAAAAACAAACATGTGAGTCCAATAAAATC
Organism: Solanum chmielewskii; assembly: GCA_027704785.1. NCBI lineage: Eukaryota > Viridiplantae > Streptophyta > Magnoliopsida > Solanales > Solanaceae > Solanum > Solanum chmielewskii. The sequence continues at coordinate 54,869,125 of JAKWIX010000329.1, read as the reverse complement.
AAATAGTAGTATAGTCTGTTGGTAGGATGGTTTGTGACTTTGTCTACCAAATGAATTGAACTTATTGTTAGTGCGGTGATTATAACTTCATCTCTTTTTTTGTTGTTTCCTTTTGTTCTTTCACAAGCATTGTTCCTTAAAACTAGCTTAGAATTAAGACTAAGTTTAAGCCACATGTTATGTACTTTTTGTTGATTTGTCTGATTAATTTTTTCTATGCATCCCATGGGGTCCAATACTAGAACAAAAATCGAAACCCATGTTCTCCATGCATGATAATCATATCTTTATATTCACGTAGGCTATTATTAATATGCAAACACCAATTTATAATACTTTCTTAAATATCATAGCAAATGATGAAGGTTATATCAATGTTCACTATTGAGATCATGAGTATATTTGCTTAATCTACTAACAATATAAATTAAGTTATGGTGAGAACACATTGTTGGAATTAAATTGATAGGGCCATGTCATCGAGAAACTAATAAGGGAGAAAGTATAAATATATCACTGAACTTTTTTCAAAAGTCAGTTACATATTTAAACTATCATGTTGATCTACTAATACATTTTTATTATTTCAAGTTGAATTTATTTATCTATTAAAATTGATGTGGCTAAAGAAAACGTGTTGAATAAAAAATTACTCATTCTGTCCAGCAATAGTTGTCCACTATTGACTTGGCGTGTCCTTAAGAAACAATAAATGATAGGGATAATATTACTATTTTATCCTTTGACTATATAAACTGTAATGCTTTGAAAAATGTTTAGATGATAAATGATATTTAATATCAAGAGTAAAATAGACACAAAAGGTAAATTATCTCTTGATTTTCTAAATTAGACAAGTATTTTTGGAGATTTATTTTTAATATAGTGAACAACTATTATTGAACGAATGGAGTATAAAATAAAAAAAATTAATCAAAATCCTTTTTCCACCAGCACCCTCACCCCCACCCCCACCTCCATACCACACCTCTTCTTCTTCTTTGCACTCCACTCATGTCTTTTTTTTGTGCATTATTTGAAATTCTTTTTATCACCTTTCATATGCGATCGTTCTCTTCGACTTTGTTGGTAATTGATAAAATTAATGATTGAATTTAAAAAATAAAATATAATGATGGATTTGTTGGTTATGGTGACAAAACAAAAAGGAAATTTAAAGGTGACGAAGAAGAAGAAATCAATATTGATAATGGTGGTGGTGACATTTGGTTGGTGGTTTGTAGATTTTGATTGCGATCGATAATGTGATTTCGGTGATGAGTTTGAAAACGAGTGTTGAATTTTGTGGTGGTTCTTTATAATTTTGTGGAGATGATGGGGATAGTGTGATTTTGACGGTGTGTTTGATCGTAGGTGGTGAAATTTGTGATAGCTATTTTAATTTTTGATGGTGAAATATATGTATTTGGTATTTATATGGTGGAAATAATAGTAGTTCAGTGGTAGTGTTCATTGAAGATGAAGCAATTGAATGACATGAAGATTATTTTTTCCAAAATCTGACATGATATCTGTGGCAATGAGATGACATTTATGTGGTACGAGTGTAATACACATTCCATTGTGAAAGTGATATTAAACGTCTACAGGTATAAATAGATTCACCTTTGAATAGTACAAATATATAGTAGATCGACATGATAGTTTAAGCGTGTAATCGACCTTTCAGAATAAGTTCTAGAGTGAAATTATGCATTCTCCCAACTAATACTTACAAATCTTAATAGCGATAAATTATGCAATTTGATCAAGTGACCTACATATTGAAAAAGCATAAAATCAAATAAAATAATCTCTTCCCAAACAAAATTCTTTTATGTATTACTATATAGTGAATATTATTGGTATAATATCTTCCATTTACAAAAAAATCAAAACTTCTTCTCTAAGAAAAGATAGATATAGGCAGAAGTCCAAATCTTCTCCAAGGAAAGATAGAAATTCAATGACCTTACAATTTTTTCATGTAAATTTTTTGGAAATACTTATTTTAAAAAATAAGTTTCTTAAATGATAAAAAAATATTTTTTAGTAAAAATATGAAAACAAGTTTTATAAATGACATTCTACGTTGATTTTACTCTCTATCCTCTAACACATCTCATCTTCACTAGGTTGCATACCTCAAACCCACACCCCTACTCTCACATCCCATAATATTTGTCTCAAATATATACAATTTTTTTAGAATAATATTTCTTATTTATGTACCTAACACAAAAAATTAAAAAAATTCACTTATTTTTCTTTTAATTTTCTTTTTCAAGCTTTCATACCAAACAGTCAAACACACCCTTAGTTTTAACTGAGAAATTTTTCCCATGACTCATTACTATTGTTACAACCTTTTTGTTCTTTTTTTTTCCCCCTCTTCTCTTCATGTTATCTTATTCATAACACTCTCAATTTTGATCAGTGTGGAAGTGGCTTTATGTCCAATTCATGTTGTGTCAGTTGCTTCTAATTTACTCAAGTTTTTTGGGTGAATCAAAAGGGAAAGAAGACACAAGAGTGGCATATTGTTGTTTTATTTATGAGATATTCTAATCTAACTATAAAATTGAAGGTTTAAGCTATACGCGATCTCTTAAAATTGTCTTCATATTTCATTTTAACATTTTATTTAAGATTTATTTCTGTTGAACATTATCACTATTCAAAAATAAATATTCATTAAACACTTTTTATTAACATGACAAGAGAAGATGCAATATAATACACATATGTCCATCGTGTGAGAATTACTTTTTAGCTAAAAAAATTTATTATCTCTTTCTTTCTTTCATAGTGTTAGGATCAAATCCACACACACTTGATGAATTAAAAACACAAGAACTTGCAAGAGAAAGAGATGAAAGATCTAGAGAGAGAAAGAGAGAAACCAATATTTTGTGGTAACACCCACGTGAGTAAACTTCCTGGAAATCTCACCGCGAAGGTTAAACTGCGTAAACATTAATATATGACAATTCATCAAATATCAATCAGACTTCACAACCTAACACGTAATCATAACATCTTCAAGCATCATCATTATTTTGATTGTCTCTATTATCACCATTCACCCTTCTCATTTGTTTATTTTCTTCAATAACCTCATCTTCTCCCTCACCACAATATATTATCATTTTTTCCTCCATTTTTTTAAAAATTTGATCTGACAATCATTATCAATTTACCATCTTACTTATCGAAAAATATGGAAACCTATTTTATCATTACAATATTTTTCTCTCCCTCTCTTTTCGATCTATAATATTATATCGAAACTCAAATAATCGTATCTAGAATTTAAAAAAATGAATCACCTCATTCTCCCTCCCTCCCTTTTTTTTCCTCCCATTTTTTGATTGGATGATTATTTAGTTAAAGAAATGTACTGTCACGACCCAAAACCGAGCCGCGACTGGCACCCACACTTACCCTCTTATGTGAGCGAACCAACCAATCTAAACCTTAACGTTTCAATGTAATATCAACATAAAGTAATGCGGAAGACTTAAACTCATTAATAAAACCCAATTCAATAACTATTATTTCCCAAAATCTGGAAGTCATCACCACAAGAACATCTATAATCAAATGACTAACCTAAGAGTTTCAAAGAAGCTAAAAATACATAAAAGCTAGTCCATGCCGGAACTTCAAGGCATCAAGAGATGAAGAGGAAGATCCAGTCCAAGCTAGAAGCATTAGCTCACCCTGATATCCGGAGTAATGAAGACTGGCTAGAGTTACTGTTGAGTCGAAGATGACGGCACATTTGCTGCACTCCACAAATAAACAAGAAGAAAACATAAAAGTAGGGGTCAGTACAAAACACGGGTACTGAGTAGATATCATCGGCCAACTCAAAATAGGAAACAGTATATACCAAGTAATATCATAAAATCAACTATGATACTCAACATGTAGCAACAACAAGAACTATATCATTAACAATTACCGTCAAGTTCACACATGAGGACTCAAGCCTCAATACCATACTCATTTGGGAATTATGTTCCTTAGATAAAGTATATTAACATCTTTCAAGATTCATTATCTTTATTTCTCTTGTGTCGGTACGTGACACTCCGCTCCTCATATTCATTAATCCTCTTGTGTCGGTAAGTGACACTCCGATCCCCTACTACTATGTGTCGGAACGTGACACTCCGATCCCCTAAATCTATGTGTCGGTTCGTGACACCCGATCCCCTAAATCTATATGTCGGTTCGTGACACCCGATCCCCTAAATCTACGTGTCGGTTCGTGACACCCGATCCCCTAAATCTACGTGTCGGTTCGTGACACCCGATCCCCTAAATCTACGTGTCGGTTCGTGACACCCGATCCCCTAAATCTACGTGTCGGTTCGTGACACCCGATCCCCTAATTCTACGTGTCGGTTCGTGACACCCGATCCCCTAATTCTACGTGTCGGTTCGTGAAACCCGATCCCCTAATTCTACGTGTCGGTTCGTGACACCCGATCCCCTAATTCTACGTGTCGGTTCGTGACACCCGATCCCCTAATCTCATTCTATCAATTCATCAAGCCTTCTCCCTTACCAAGGCATCATCAATCTCATTACTTTAGTTCATCAAGCCTTCTTTCATACCAAGGCATCATCAATAACAAGAGATTAGGTTTTTATCAAGATTTGGGATTCAATAGCTTCATCATGCTTAATTCATCACAATCATATAATCACATTCATGCATGCATACAATTAAGCACATAGAAGGGTTTACAATACTACCCAATACATATCATTCTCTATTAAGAGTTTACTATGAAAACATGAAACCATAACCTACCTCCACCGAAGAATTGCGATCAACAAGCTATCTTCTCAGAATCCTTGCTATCCTCTTCGTTTCTCTCTCTCTCTACTCGTTCTCTTTCTTTTTCTGTCTCTCTTTGTTCTTTCTTATTTTTCTTATTCAAACCCTCTTTCTTTTACCCTAATTAACATATAATTAAGTGTAAAGGATGACAATAATAACCCACTAGTTAACTTAAGGTTACCTCTTTTAACCCCCAAGTAATTAGACTTATTAACATTAACCCACCACTTTATAATTAAAGTAGGAAACAGTCCAAAACGCCCCTTAAATAAATTAACAGAAATCCGACCCAGCCTGGGATTGCGTAGCCCGTGACGGGCCGTCGTGCCTGCGACGGTCCGTCCTGCTGTCCGTCACATGCTACAGAAACTCAATTTTAAGTGAATGGCATGTGACGGGCCGTCGAGCCTGCGATGGTCCGTCCTGCCACTCCGTCACGAAGTTCAGAGAGTCGATTTTCAGTACCCAATTTCAGATTTTCTAAGTGTTTTGAAACGAGACCCTGCGACGGTCCGTCGTGCCTGCGACGGTCCGTCGTGGGGTCCGTCGTTTCTGCCAGTTTTTCCAGAATTGAAGTCTGCTGCTCAAACGACTAAACAAGTCGTTACAATAGATACCAATTTACCCATCGTTCGTCCCCGAACGATCACAAGATGGAAAACAAGGGCGAAAAGGAGTACCTGAATCTGTAAACAGATGTGGGTATCTTTCTCGCATATCTGCCTCCTTCTCCCAAGTGGCTTCTTCAACGGGTCGATTCTTCCATTGAACTTTGATGGATGCAATCTCCCTTGATCTCAACTTGCGAATTTCTCTATCTAGAATGGCAACAGGTTCCTCCTCATAAGACAAATTCTCATCAAGCAAAACTGAATCCCAACGGATAATGTAGTTTCCATCCCCATGATATCTTTTCAACATAGACACATGGAATACCAGATGTACTCCGGACAGCCCTGGAGGCAAGGCTAACTCATAAGCCACCTCCCCTACTCGTTTAAGTACTTCGAAGGGACCAATATACCTTGGGCTTAGTTTACCTCGCTTACCAAACCGCATCACCCCTCTCATGGGTGAAACCTTCAGCAAGACTTGTTCACCCTCCATGAACTCCAAGTCTCTAACCTTTCGATCTGCATATTCCTTTTGCCTACTTTGCGCCGCTAACAGCTTTTCTTGAATAGATTTCACTTTCTCTAATGAATCCCTCAAAAGGTCAGTACCCCAGGGTCTAACCTCAAATGCATCAAACCACCCAATGGGAGACCTACATCTTCTCCCATATAGTTCCTCAAATGGGGCCATATCAATGCTTGAGTGATAGCTATTGTTGTAGGAGAACTCCGCTAAGGGTAAGAAGCTATCCCAATGACCACCAAATTCTATCACACATGCACGAAGCATATCCTCCAACACTTGAATCGTTCGCTCAGACTGACCATCGGTCTGAGGATGGAACGCAGTACTAAGGTCCAACCTAGTACCCAATTCCGCATGCAATGTTTTCCAAAACTTAGAAGTAAACTGCGTACCTCTATCTGATATAATGGAGAGTGGAACCCCATGCAATCGCACCACTTCCGAGATGTAAAGTTTGGCTAACTTCTCTGCATTGTAAGTCACCTTGACCGGAATGAAGTGAGCAGACTTTGTTAACCTATCAACAATTACCCAAATAGAATCAAACTTCCCCAATGTCTTTGGAAGACCAACCACGAAATCTATTGCAATCCTTTCCCACTTCCATTCAGGAATGGGCATTCTCTGAAGTGTTCCTCCGGGCCTCTGGTGTTCATACTTTACTTGCTGACAGTTTGGACATTTGGCAATAAACTCAACAATATCACGTTTCATTCTACTCCACCAAAAGTGTTGCTTTAGGTCACAATACATCTTGGTTGCACCCGGATGTATCGAATACCTTGAACTATGAGCCTCTGTCAGAATAGTGTTGATCAAATCATTGACGCGGGGTACACATACCCTTCCCTTAATCCTCAAAACACCTTCCTCATCGATTGTTGCTTCCTTAGCCTCTCCTCGCAGCACCTTATCTTGGATTCTGCTTAGTTTCTCATCATCAAACTGTTTTCCCTTAATCTTGTCAAGGAAGCAAGATCTTGCCTCCACACAAGCTAAAAATCCTCCCTTCTCATTTACTTCTAATCTCATAAGGTCGTTAGCCAGAATCTGAACTTCTCTAGCCAATGGGCGCCTAGAAGCTTGCAAGTGAGCTAGACTTCCCATGCTTCCCGCCTTTCTACTTAAAGCATCCGCTACAACATTCGCCTTCCCCGGATGATACAAAATAGTGATGTCATAGTCCTTCAGTAGTTCCATCCATCTCCTCTGTCTCAAGTTCAAATCTTTCTGAGTAAAGACATACTGAAGGCTACGATGATCCGTGTAGACCTCACACTTAACCCCATATAGATAGTGTCTCCATTGCTTTAATGCAAACACTACCGCGGCCAATTCCAAATCATGAGTTGGATAGTTACATTCATGCACTTTAATTGTCTTGAAGCATAAGCAATCACATTCTTCTCATTGCATTAGCACTGCACCCAAACCCGAATAGGATGCATCACAATAGACAATGAAATTCTTACCTTCCACTGGCAAGGTGAGAATTGGTGCGGTAGTCAACAGGGTCTTGAGCTTCTGAAAGCTTTCCTCACACTCATCTGACCATACAAATGGAACATTCTGCTTAGTCAAGTTCGTCAATTGGGAAGCAATAGAAGAGAATCCCTTGACAAATCGGCGGTAGTAGCTAGCTAACCCAACAAAGCTCCTTATTTCTGACACATTAGTAGGTCTTACCCAATTCTTCACTGTCTCAATCTTAGAAGGATCCACCATCACTCCATCCTTAGAAACCACGTGCCCCAAGAAGGACACTGCATCTAGCCAAAACTCACACTTAGAGAACTTGGCATAAAGCTTTTTCTCCCTCAACATTTCCAATACCATTCTCAAATGCTCTTCATGTTCCTTCTTACTCTTTGAGTATACCAATATATCATCAATAAATACGATCACAAATAGATCCAGATATGGTTTAAAAATCCCGTTCATCAAGCTCATGAACGCAGCAGGGGCATTTGTAAGACCAAAGACATCACTACAAATTCGTAATGCCCATACCTCGTTCGAAAAGCAGTCTTTGGCACATCCGTTGCCCGTATTTTCAATTGATGATAACCGGATCTCAAGTCAATCTTAGAGAAGACACAAGCACCTTGTAACTGATCGAACAAGTCATCAATGCGAGGAAGAGGATACTTGTTCTTAATAGTTACCTTGTTCAATTGCCGGTAGTCTATGCACATCCAAAAACTCCCATCCTTCTTCTTTACAAACAAAACCGGAGCACCCCAAGGAGATGCACTTGGTCTAATGAAGCCTTTGCTCAACAACTCTTGAAGTTGGGCTTTTAACTCTCTTAACTCCGCGGGGGCCATTCTATAAGGGGGTATAGAAATGGGGCGAGTACCCGGTTCAAGATTAATAAAGAAGTCAATGTCCCTATCTGGTGGCATACCATGAAGATCTGCAGGGAACACATCCAGAATCTCACGGACCACCGAAACCGACTCAATCGAAGGCACTTGGGTAGTGTCATCCTTGAGATGTGCCAAGAAAGCTAAACACCCTTTACTAACCATTTTCTTAGCACGAAGAAAGGAGATGATACGCACCGGATTGGAAGTGTAGTCGCCCTCCCACACTAACGGATCTGTCCCAGGCTTGGCTAACGTCACCGTTTTAACATTACAATCCAAGATCGCAAATTGCGGAGAAAGCCAAGTCATACCCAGAATTACATCAAAATCAACCATTTCTAAGATAACCAAATCTACATAAGTGTTGCTCCCCACAAAGTTCACCAAACAAGACCTATATACCTTTTCAACTACCACAGACTCACCCACCGGAGTAGAAACACGAATAGGCATGTCAAGTAATTCGCAATGTAAATTTAGACCATTAGCAAATGAGGAAGATACATAAGAAAATGTGGATCCAGGATCAAACAATACAGAAGCCATGCAATCACAAATCAAAAGATTACCTGTGATGACAGCATCTGATGTCTCCGCTTCAGATCTCCCAGGAAAAGCGTAGCAATGGGCCCCATTACTTGTCTGTCCGTTGCCCCTACCATGTTGTGATGTAATGGCTCCAGTTTGCCCATCACTCCGGCCGTTTTGGTGACTACCATTACCTCGACCACCACGTCCTCCAGAATGACGGCCTCTACCATGACCACCTCTACCTCTAGCCATTGGGGGTCTATAACTCTGTTTTGGACAATTCCTCCTAATATGTCCAGTCTCTCCACATCCATAACACTCTCTGGATTCAAGCATGGGTCTCTCAGAGAAGTGTTGACCGGTCTGAGGTGGTCCCCCAACTACAGTCTGTAGTGAAGACTGAATGGGTCGAACTGAGTAACCTCTGGAACCCTATCCTCTAGAGTAAGAACCATTAAACTCACCTCCCTTTCGAAACCTCTTTGATGTCGATGCCATGGTGAATTCATCTGGCTTCACTCCTTCCACCTCTACCACGAAATCTACCACTTTTTGGAAGGATTTTGCCGTAGCCGCTACCTGTAAGGCTGAAATCCGCAACTCTGACCTCAACCCCTTCACAAAACGACGAATCTGCTCTTGTGGACTGAAATAAAGTTGGGTGGCATATCTGGATAGTGCATGAAACTTAGCCTCATACGCATTGACCGACATCCTACCTTGCTCTAGGCTCAAGAACTCATCCCTTTTCCTATCCCTCAAAGTCCGGGGGATATACTTCTCCATAAACAAGCTAGAGAATGAGGCCCAAGTCATAGGTGGTGCCTCTGTTGGTTGACACTCAACATGTGACCGCCACCATATTTTGGCGTTCCCTTGAAACTGATAACTCACGAACTCAACACCAAATCTTTCTACTATACCCATCTTGTGTAGTAGCTCATGACAGTCAACCAGAAAATCGTAAGCATCCTCAGACTCAGCACCCTTGAAGACTGGAGGTTTCAATTTCAAGAACTTACTGAAAAGTTCATGCTGATCACTTGTCATTATAGGCCCTGTAGTCAGACGAGGAAATGTGCCTATTTCCAATGGAACATCCATGCGGGGAGCCATAGTAGCCGCACGTTGTACCTCCGGAGCCTGAGGTGCTGGTGCAGAAAACACTGGAGGTGCTTGACCTTGATCAGATAACCCACTAAGATAAGCAAGAACCTGATTGATCATGTCTGGGGTAGGTTGGGGAGGCAATCCTTCATTCTGTACTTGTTCAGTTTCCCCTTCCTCACCCTCTCTCACTACCTCTTCAGTCGGTGGAGGAGTCACTGCCCTAGTATCAGATGGGCTAGGTGCTCGTCCTCTTCCTCTAGAGGACGTCCTCCCACGGCCTCTTGCCGTTACTCTTCCTCGAGCTACAGCCCCAGTGGCTGGCTCAGACGCTTCTTGTCTTGCCGATGTTGATGTTGGCGTAGTCGTTGCTCTAGTTCTAACCATCTGCGAAATAGAGTGAAGATGGTCAGATACCAATTTGTATCACCTAGATACCAATTGGATCCAAGTAATAGCACGAAAGAAAGAATGAAAGAATGAAATTTTCCTAAAGTCTTATAGATTCTCAAAGAAAAGTAAAGGCGTCCCCCTACCGTTCCTTAAGACTCTACTAGACTCGTTCTTGTGTGATGAGACCAACGAACCTAATGCTCTGATACCAAGTTTGTCACGACCCAAAACCGAACCGCGACTGGCACCCACACTTACCCTCCTATGTGAGCGAACCAACCAATCTAAACCTTAACGTTTCAATGTAATATCAACATAAAGTAATGCGGAAGACTTAAACTCATTAATAAAACCCAATTCAATAACTATTATTTCCCAAAATCTGGAAGTCATCACCACAAGAACATCTATAATCAAATGACTAAACTAAGAGTTTCTAAGAAGCTAAAAATACATAAAAGCTAGTCCATGCCGGAACTTCAAGGCATCAAGACATGAAGAGGAAGATCCAGTCCAAGCTAGAAGCATTAGCTCACCCTGATATCCGGAGTAATGAAGACTGGCTAGAGTTACTGTTGAGTCGAAGATGACGGCACGTTTGCTGCACTCCACAAATAAACAAGAAGAAAAAATAAAAGTAGGGGTCAGTATAAAACACGGGTACTGAGTAGATATCATCGGCCAACTCAAAATAGGAAACAGTATATACCAAGTAATATCATAAAATCAACTATGATACTCAACATGTAGCAACAACAAGAACTATATCATTAACAATTACCGTCAAGTTCACACATGAGGACTCAAGCCTCAATACCATACTCATTTGGGAATTATGTTCCTTAGATTGAGTATATTAACATCTTTCAAGATTCATTATCTTTATTTCTCTTGTGTCGGTACGTGACACTCCGCTCCTCATATTCATTAATCCTCTTGTGTCGGTACGTGACACTCCGATCCCCTACTACTATGTGTCGGAACGTGACACTCCGATCCCCTAAATCTACGTGTCGGTTCGTGACACCCAATCCCCTAAATCTACGTGTCGGTTCGTGACACCGGATCTCCTAAATCTACGTGTCGGTTCGTGACACCCGATCCCCTAAATCTACGTGTCGGTTCGTGACACCCGATCCCCTAAATCTACGTGTCAGTTCGTGACACCCGATCCCCTAATTCTACGTGTCGGTTCGTGACACCCGATCCCCTAATTCTACGTGTCGGTTCGTGACACCCGATCCCCTAATTCTACGTGTCGGTTCGTGACACCCGATCCCCTAATTCTACGTGTCGGTTCGTGACACCCGATCCCCTAATCTCATTCTATCAATTCATCAAGCCTTCTCCCTTACGAAGGCATCATCAATCTCATTACTTTAGTTCATCAAGCCTTCTTTCATACCAAGGCATCATCAATAACAAGAGATTAGGTTTTTATCAAGATTTGGGATTCAATAGCTTCATCATGCTTAATTCATCACAATCATATAATCACATTCATGCATGCATACAATTAATCACATAGAAGGGTTTACAATACTACCCAATACATATCATTCTCTATTAAGAGTTTACTATGAAAACATGAAACCATAACCTACCTCCACCGAAGAATTGCGATCAACAAGCTATCCTCTCAGAATCCTTGCTATCCTCTTCGTTTCTCTCTCTCTCTACTCGTTCTCTTTCTTTTTCTGTCTCTCTTTGTTCTTTCTTATTTTTCTTATTCAAACCCTCTTTCTTTTACCCTAATTAACATATAATTAAGTGTAAAGGATGGCAATAATAACCCACTAGTTAACTTAAGGTTACCTCTTTTAACCCCCAAGTAATTAGACTTATTAACATTAACCCACCACTTTATAATTAAAGTAGGAAACAGTCCAAAACGCCCCTTAAATAAATTAACAGAAATCCGACCCAGCCTGGGATTGCGTAGCCCGTGACGGGCCGTCGTGCCTGCGACGGTCCGTCCTGCTGATCGTCACATGCTACAGAAATTCGATTTTAAGTGAATGGCCTGTGACGGGCCGTCGAGCCTGCGACGGTCCATCCTGCCACTCCGTCACGAAGTTCAGAGAGTCGATTTTCAGTACCCAATTTCAGATTTTCTAAGTGTTTTGAAACGAGACCCTGCGACGGTCCGTCGTGCCTGCGACGGTCCGTCGTGGGGTCCGTCGTTTCTGCCAGTTTTTTCCAAAATTGAAGTCTGCTGCTCAAAACGATTAAACAGGTCGTTACATGTACATGGATTAAAGGGGAAAGAAGACACAGACATAATGTTGCTTTATTTAATAAAGAGAGATTCTAATTTAACAATAAATTGAAAGCTTAAGTCATATACAATCTCTTAAAGCTATTTCTATATTTTTTTTCCTTTGAGAATAAAATGAAATATATAGAGAATCATCTTATTAGATATCTTTTGCTAATATAACAAAAAAAAATGCAATACCGTATATTTAACACATGAACGATATTTTTTATTTTAAATATTTTTTATTATCTTTTTTTTATATTTATATATATATAGCCATAACTTCTTCCAACATCATCATCATTCTTGTTGTCGCTATCACCATACTCACTGTTGGGATCGAAATAAGCAGGTGTAAACGCGTAAGTTAGCAAAGCAAATCTCAAAAGACCATGAGTAAGAAGACAACGAGAAATATACCAAAAGACACAATGATTTAACGTGGTTCGATTTATCGATCTACATCTACAAAGGAGATGAACAATCCACTATAAATACGAGAGTACAAAATATAGAGAGAAACAACTTCTACCAATTCACTCAGAATACATGGGAGGTTCACACAAGTGATAACGTATCAAGCTTGTGACCCATAAATTCTCGCCTAATCAAAACTCTCAAAGTCCTTAAAGACTACATTGTGAATGCTGATTAAGTTAGAAGGAACATTCCTCTATTTATAGAGTCCTAAACCTTTTCGTACCAGAAAAAAAATTAGTCAATCCAAAATTTTTCCCTAAAAGAAAAATCTATTTATTGTAAAAAATCAGGGCAAATAAAACCATTACTCACTCTTCTCATTTCTCTCTTTTCTTTAGTCACCTCACCCTCTCCCTCACCACAATATATCGTTTTCATCTAAAAACATTATATTACAATTTAATCCTCTATAAATTGATTTGACAATCATTATCATCTTATTCATTGAAAAATATGAAAATTCATGTAAAAAGATATGGTCGATAGTCGGTGGATGATGGCTTAAAAATAGTTTTTCCTTTTTTTTTTGTCTCCTATAATTTTTTAATTGTTATTTGACTCAAAATGTCACATGTATATTTTAACTTTGTCAATTAGCAAAGTTATGGAGAACATATTACACATATTTTATATTTTCAATGGATCATTAAAAAATTGAAGTATAAATGATCTAAATTGAAATTGGCAAAGTTGTTTAATAAATAATAAATACAAGGTCAGATTGAGGTGTCTAATTATATATTAAGTGCTAAATGTAGCGAAAAAATATGGTGGAATATATTAGGTATGGAAGGTCGATGTTGCAAGTTGCAACTAATTAATTAGGAAATTCAAGATACTATCAAGATTTTGTTTTTGAACAATGCTAATTATCATATCAATTTTAGTCGAATTTGTTGTTATGATACTAAACTTTTATGAGGACCTGTTACCTTCCTAGACTATTTAATGTCGTATTTCAAACATATATATTTGCCCATGTAGACATAAAAAATAATGTAAAATTATAAATAATAATGTGTCTACGTGCGCACATATATACATATATATATATATATATATATACACCTTTAAAATACACAATTAAATAGTTCAGGAAGTAAAGATACACTATTAAATAGTTTTGGCAGGTAATATATCCTCATAAAAGTTTAGTACCGCAACAATAAAATCAACCAAAGTTGAAATATTTTAAATTATGCCTTGTTTGAGAGAAGCAAATAATGTGGCTGATCACTTAGCTAAATTAGCTGCTACCACGGGAGATGAAACCTTCTACCTCTCATACCAACAATTATTAAAGGAGGTTAAAGGCTTAATACTTTTTGTTAGTGAAAAAACTTCAAGGTAATAAAATTGTAATATTATAATTAAAAATAAAATGAAGAAATTAATTTCTTCAGGTTGAGGTGCGGATATCTCGCTCTCTTTAAGGAGATTCAAGTTCACTGCAATAAATGTTTTCTCCGGTCCAGCAGTAGTCCTCTTTGACTTGTCCCCTCCAGGATATAACAACCTTCACAAAGTATAACTCAACAACTCTGGACAAGAGTTGAGTCCAAAGCTCCACAAAAAAGAACACCTCCCTTCAACTAATAAGAACTCTCTTTTAGACTAACTCTTTCACTCTTTGTTTTCTCTTGTGTTTTTTGTGTGTCTAAAACAAAATGAAGACCATCACTATTTATATTACAAGAAGTCTTCCTAGCAATGAATAGGAAGATAATGGAGGTAGTAAATAGTGAAGATAATGACCTTAGGAGTTTCATAGGTTATAATAAGAGTTACATAAGTTACAAAGAGTAATGGAGGAATTAAGAATGAAATAAAGTGATGGACAACCAATGCTAATGGATGATGTAAAAGTTATTCATTCCAATGTTTATTGGAATGTTTTTATCTCTACAATGAATTCAACCAATAAAGCCAAAAGTAATGGCATTATATAGCTACCAAGTCAAAGATGAATAGCATGATTAAATTGGTAGTTTAAAACACAAATACCTACCAATAGTCATTTTTATAACTCCAAAATAAAGCAATTTAATATGTTAAATATTAATATTAAAATGCTAATAACCTAACACTTCTGGATAAATGGTAATTTTCCTTGATGAGAAGGAAATATAAAAAGTATAAATTTTTGGTTAGTTAATACTTTATATGCTTGGTAGGCCAATCTTTTCATCATAATGCTAATTGTTTCTCGTGTTCCTTTAACAAGTTAAAAGTTAGGCCCATGTCCCCCTCTAACTAATTGTAACTTTTTGTTATGGATATGCATGGTAGGGGTCAAGCCTAGCCATCTATACGTCAGGTCCACAACCTAGGTGATGACTTATTAAAAAAATTAGGAAATTCAACGTGGCAATGCAAAAAAGAATTTAAGTCTGGTAAAAAATAGGGAAACTGTATAATTATCCCCTATGCTCGAAATTCGAGAGACACATTTATACTAATTAAGGTTCTATTACTTTATTAAATTTATTTTATAAGTACTTTTCTATCTTTTTTCGGCCTACGTGACACTAGTTTGAAAAAAAAGAGTCAACCAGCATTGAGCCCACAAGATAGTGTCACGTAGGTCTAAAAGGGGTAGAAAATTATTAATAAAATAAGATCAGGAGATAATAGAACCTTAGTATAATATAAATTTGTATCTGAAATTTCAGACATAAGTTGAAGGGATACTTGTGCATTATCCTAAAAAATATAAAATGTGAATTATATTAGAAATCATTTGACCAACACGTCAATTTTTTAAATAATGATTGAAAAAAAAGTGGATATAATATTACACTTACGTATCATCAATCATACAAAACGATGTATGGTCTATTTTTTTTTTCAAGAAAGAAATCAAATAAAAACAAACTATGAGTTCATTTAAATCAAATAATAGTATCGTCGGTGGTGTGATGACTTGTGCATCGAATGAAGTGGAACTTATCGTTAGTGTGGTGTTATATGGCTTTATCTCTTTGTTGTTGTTTCTTTTTGTACTTTAAAAGTAGATAAGATTAATACAAGAAGCTACGTGTTAACATGCTTTGTTAATTTATCTGATTAGTTTTTTCTTAGGAATGACCTTTTTTTTAGAATTTTTAACTAAACTAAGTCATTATATAAAATAATTTATCAAAGTAATATATTTTTTTAAAATTTTACAAAATTAGTATAAATGTATTTCACGGTAACGTTTTAGGATATATTTTATTTTTTAAAAACTAACAGCATTAGGTTGATATACGTTACTGTAAGTAACGTTTTACTCATAAAACGTTATTTTCAGTAATGTTTTACTGCTATGAGTAACGTTTTAGGAGTAAAATGTTACTGTGAGTAACGTATATCAATCTGACGCCATCAACTTTTAAAAAATAAAATATATCCTAAAACGTTACTGTAGAATACGTTTATACTAATTTTGTAAAATTTAAAAAAAAACATATTATTTTGGTGAATGACTTTATATAATGACTTAGTTTCATCAAAACCTTCGTTTTTTTGGTCACCACACCTTTACATTTACGTAAGTAATTCATTAAAATACAACTATATATCAATCATATATGATACTTCTCAAATATCTTTGCAAATAATGTGGAACATTTTAATGTTCATTATTGAAATTATGAGTATATCAACTTAATCATTACATAGAATCTAAGATCCCATACCTATGTTTTGGTGTTTGGCCTAGATAAATACTAAAAACTTGAAGGTTTTGGCTTGAATTCCCCCTTCGACTCAAGCTCATCATACATAATTATATTTTTTCTTCTTTCCCTCATTGTCATTAGTAATAGTGGAGCTAAGATTTTTATGAAAGATGTTTAAGAATTGTATAGGTAAAAAAAAAAAATTATCGAATGAGTGTTCTAAATTTTGTAAATCAAGCTATATAACATAAATAATTATTATTTTTAATCAAATATACCAAAATTTTTAAAATTAATATTTAGTTTGAATGTTCATGTTTAGGGGTGGGCATAAATGCCGAAAAATTGAAAACTCAAACCGAACCAAAAATTTTCGGTTCTTCGGTGTTTCGATTTGGTGTCGGTTTTCTTTTTTCGGAACTTCGATTCTTCGGTTTGAAATTTTGTGCAAGGGTCCCGAAACTACGGTGCACCGAAGAAACAAAGTTTTACTTACTAAATTTAAAAATATTTAAATTATATTGCTTAATTAATAATAATTATACACTTTTGAATTTTGACTCAAAATAATTACATGATCCATTTAAAATTTTAAATTTTAAATGACAATAAATATAATGTCAATAAAGTCTTAAACTATTGTTGTTTATGTACAATTGTGCAATGTGAGTCCTTATAGTATGATTGTTCGAAAGTTTATCGTGGCATTGTGCTTGCTAGGCTGCTTCCGATATGGGAGAAAGCCTTTAGGTTTTAACAAAATGGCAGCCATCTATGCTAAGAAACATAAAAAAATCCTTTGGCATCTTGGCTAAAAAATCATCTATTGCCCCTCTTTATTTTTATTAAATACATGATGAAACTCTTAACACTTTATCATATTTTCTCTTTATTTTTATTTACACTGAGAAATCGATTTAAAAACACCGAACTAAACCGAACCGAAGTAGAAAAAATCGAACCAAACCGATCTAGTTTGATATAAATTATGGTGCACACTTTTCTAAAATCGAATACCGAAGAACCGAATCGAAATTTGATTAAACCAAACCGAATGCCCACCCCCATTCATGTTTATTAAATTGAAAGTGAGCAGACAAAAAGAAATTCAGTTTAGAGTGAAATTACATTTATACTTAAAGATTTCACTGAGAAATCGAATATAAAGAGTAGAATCAAACGAGATTTTTTAAAGTTTTTTTAATATGAAACCTTTTGTCAGTTGTAATAGCTTTATAGAAAAAAAAGAAATATGATTTCCTAATTAACTTTAAATTTAATAATTTAATTTTTTTAAAAAAACTTAATGAAAAGAAAAAAAATCAAAAGTCAAAATTAAAAATTTAATTGGCTACTATTCCATAAACAAATGAAAAAAAAAACTCGAGATGAAATCAGAAAATATAGGAATCAATTGAATAAAAAAAGAATACATATAACTTGGTACATTTTTTAATCTTGCCATTTCCCATCTCTGGGTGATGACAAATTCCTCACCACCTCAGGAAGTTACATTGGATGGTTGGGTTATAATTGTTTTTCTTTTAAAAATAAACTCAATTTGCTAACAACATTATAATCGAAATCACAAGACATCTGACGAAAGTTAATAATTACAAATCATGATAAATAAGACAATAGATAAAAACTGTTTGTGAAAAAACATAATATTTGATACGACTAGATAACTATAATAGTAGTGCTAGAACCAACAATAGGATTAGCACACTAAAACAAAAATAACTTTTAGCGGCAATAAATATTGACATTAATTAAGAGTTACTAAGGTCTTTACCGATATTAATTAAGTATCATTAGAACGAACCAATGCCGCTAAAGGCTTTAGAGACATATACAAAGAGTGTTAATTGCCGCTAAAAATACTTATTTATTGACAATTAAGAATTAATTGCTACTAATAATCATTTTTGATATAGTGACAATATTAAAATTATTGTTAGAACCATCAAGTGGAGATTTATCAAGCAAACACAATCAATTTCTAATTGTTGAAAGAAAATTAGTAATTTTTGAGATTAATATTTAATATTATTTTCATCCAAAGCCTTAACCTTTGATAAATTAGGTGGTGTTTTGTTCAAAGAAGTAGTCATTTGATCAATATTGTATGTATGAATTCACTTTCAAATTGTTAGCAAAAATGTTATAATATTATCCTTATCATCAGGAATGAAAAATAGTAAGCAAATTATCATAAACTGTTATGACAAGTCACTCATGTCTTGAAAATGATTCGATTCGATTTCGGTACAAATTTTTAATATCGATCACTCTCTAAGATTTCACAGTTCTTTGAAACCCGTGCACAATCATGGCTAGAAGTTTGGAGTTGCAGTATTACAACTATCCAAATATTTACCAAGAATTATTGACAATCTTTAAAAAAAATTCTCTACTTAATTAACTAAACTTATATACAACATAAAATTCTTAATAAAAAGCTGAAAGAATTATTGAAAGTACTCCTAAACTTGAAGAGAATTTAGAGGTGTATTTCACTTGTATTGAAAGATCGGGAGCGTACTTAGGTTCACTTAGCCAAGTAAATTTAAAATATGTTTTAAGGCTGTCAATAATTTAGGATAAAACTAATAATTCACATCAAATTTAGAGTTGTTTTCAATACTTCTCTTTTATCTTTGGCATAATACATAAATATGCCCTTTAACTTGACTTCGAATCAAATTTATGCTCTTCAACTTTGGGTGTGCACAAATAGACACTTAAACTTGTATAAAATTGAACAAATAGACACACATGTCCTACATGTCATTTTTTGTCCTACGTGGTGTCCTGCGTGTATTGTGCCATGTAGGACTCATGTGTTTATTTATTTAAAAGTTGGATAGTTAAAGTGTCTGTTTGTGCATTATGAAAGTTGGAGGTCAAAGTTAAAATTTGAAGTCAAGTTTAGAGTATATATATATATATATATATATATATATATATATATATATATATATATATATTATGTCTTTTATCTTTTGAGTATTATCTTTCATAAAAAGAAAGACACCAAAATATGCCTAATGTAGCAAAATCAACATTTATAATGTGTAAATAAACAACAACCCATAGGTTATGAACAAATTAAAAATGAAAAATCCTCATTAAGACAATAACTTAGATTTCTACACAATCAATTTTATACAATATGAATATGATATTTTTTACTTTTGCATCCTCATTCATTAATAACTAAATATAGCAACAACAACAACAATAATAATAATAATACAACTTTACAAATTTGTTTAGAGTTACATAAGAAAATTAAGTACCATTTGCATCAATGGCTTGATGATTAGTACCAAGATTTGTTGCTTCATAAATAGGCAATCCCATGGAAGAAAAGATATCAAGCTCAAACAAATCAGAACTTGCACAACTAGCACCTTCATCAATATCATCTTCATCTTCATATCCTTCATGCACATAATTTTTATTAATTCCATTTATAGCTTCCACATTTTGTTGGTCCATATCATAATTATTGTGTTCACATGGAGTACTAATAATATTTTTGCTTAAACTTAATCTAGTTGATACATTTGCTGATTTTATTTTCCAATCCTCATTATCATTTGAGGAACTTTTTGTTTTTTTCCCATTTGTAAAAAGTGAGTTCAAGAAACTTGATAATCTACTTCCATGAGAAATAGGTTGCTTAGGTTTCTTAAAACCTCTTGACTTTGCCTTCTTAATACCATCTTCATCATGTTTAGGTTTTTCCTTTGCTAGAGAAGAATCTGTTGAAAATTTTAATAGAGTTAGAGTTTGTTTTGCTAAATATAACTTGATATTGCATAAAAAGATGATAAATAGGATAGGAAAAGAAAAATTCATAGACGAGACCAACTGGGACCAAATCTTTCTATCATCTATTTTCTCTTTTTGTCTCGCCTGTCGAGGACCTATATTTTTAAAATGAGCATAAATGACTATTTATAAGCTTATATATTTAAAAAAAAATCCTTAAGGCTAAGCTACTAGCATAATTCATTGAGCACTACTTGATTCTTGTTTTTGATTAACAAATTGTGAAGATTAGAACTATAGTCTAGCAACAAATTGAATAGAACAAAATGTTAATTATGAATTTAACTTTATATACCTCAATAATATACTCATTTAAAATATAATACTATCGTATCATTCAAAATATATTTACATAGTTTATCGATAAAATAAGTGAAATTTGTAATTTTGAAAATATTACTAAACGAATTAATATTTGATGAATTATAAGGTGAATACAATAAAAGTGACCTAATAGAATAAAATAGATGTGATTATATATAATATATGAACATATATACTCACCATAAAAGTTGAAGTCTTTGGGATATTGGTCATGCTTGTGAAACTTTTTTTGGTTAGTTGAAATACTAGTTCTAATTGGTTTTGGCCTATTATAAAAATAATAACTAGAAGAGCCACTACTTGAATTAAAGTTTCTTGATTTCTTCTGTTGGCCAGCATGGTCAATGGTGTGGAAAATAGGCATATTATAAAAGGGTTTGGCAAAAAAGAGGGAAAGAGCATAGCATAATGAAATATGGATTTGGATACACAAGTAACACCTAAGAAGAGGAAAATATTTGTGAGTGAGTTTATTCTTCTTATTCCACTTTGGTTTTTATATTATCTCCCAAGTTCCTATTGGAAGGGTAAATGAGGAACAATGGATAATGGATTCAATGTTTCAATGAACAGCCTAGACAGCTAGGAACATAGCGCAAAGTTTCAGTAAGACGGAGATTTATATATGTATTTGACACATTATTAATGTAATCGATACATTATTGAGTTAAGATTATATATCTAGTTTTATTAGTCTATCTAATTAAGTATATATATATATTTGATAAAATATACAAATATATTAGAAATTTACGCATCGATTTGACATATTATTGTTGTATCTAACATATTATTGAGTTCGATTATATGTATCTATTTTTTATCAGTGTATCTGATTAACTATATATGTATGTGATAAAATATATGTATATCTGAATAAGATTTCGTGAATCTGAGTTAAGAAGGTCTAAACTTAATTGAATTGCCAATTAGAAATATGAACTTTGATTGTTTTATTCTTTTAGGAGTTGTGATATATCATATCATCTGAAGTGGTTACAAGCGTGATTTTCTCCTTAATTAGTGGCTTTTAGTTATATCACTTAATTAGAATACTTCTTAATTAATAACTTTTAGTTATATTCTTTAATTAGACACACTAATCAATATGTATCTGTCTCACATATATTCAGTGGCGGAGCTAGAATTTTTAATATTGGGGTTCAAAGAAAATCATGAACTAATTGAAGAGGGTTCGCCATCTATTATGTATATGCAAAAAAATAATTTTAATCGTGTATGAATAGTAATATTTCCCGTCGAAGGGGGTTCGGATGAAACTCCTAACTCTATTCTAGCTCCTCCCTGCATATATCTCGGTCTCATGTATTTGGAAGAAGCAAATACATGTATCTCAGACCCAAAATATAATAAGGAATATGATATTGTAAACTAGCGTGAATCTAAGTAATTAGCTCCTACAATAATGAAATTTAAGTAAGTTATCCTTTTAAATACTCATTTCGTCCCAATTTAAATGGATTACTTTCTTTTTCTTCTCCAAAAGAGTATCTCTTTCTAAATTCAATGAATATTTTAATTCCAACATAGTAAATTTTAGACCACAAAATTTAAAATATCTCTGTCAATGGCATCATGCACATGGACATATACATTTTTAAAATGAAATTAATTTATATACTAAGATCATTAAATACAAAGTGAAGTTTACTTGTCAATGCCCTGTGTTGCCCTGAATATGCCACCTCTAGTCGTCATCAACCATAATGGCTACATGTTCAGCAGTATATGAGGGATTCAACCGAGTCAAGATCGTCTCGACAAGTTTGAGGGCTTAAAGTCAAACTTCATAAGAGTTTTGTAAAAGTTAATATATATACATTAAATCTTAAAAAATAAATACATATACAATATAATCCTATAAATGAGATTTGAAAAGGTAAGATTACGTTGATATTAAATGGTTCAATAGTTATCATGTAATTGTTTCCATCCTTTTTAAAATTGTGTTTATCTTAATTTTTCAGGAACTTTATCAGGTTGAGTCAGTTTAGATTGTGTCCACATAGACGTTTCATAATCCAAAACTTATCGTAAACAATATAAATTTTCAATGAAAAATATATAATATAAAATTAAAATAATAAAATCTGACTCAAAAATTTAAAACTACATCATATTGAGTTGCATTATTTTTCAAAGATATTTATTAAGGACAAATTGATAAAATACTATGAATTAGTAGTTCATACTTGTTTGTCATGATAAGACACATGTCGTTATTTCAAAAAAGTAAAGTTGATGTCTTCTTTTATGTCTTTCTATTAATACTTCTCATCACGAAGGACACTTGTTATAACGAGATCAAGTGGAAGGACACTTGTCAAAAATAGTTTTATCTTCCTCTTTCGTTATCAAGTACATGTTCAAGTAGTCAATAATACTCCACAAAATCAGGCCCTACGTCCAATTCTACATTTGAAAATGAAATGAATCAACAAGAAGTATATATATGTGGTTGTCTAGATTCATTCGATCACTTAATACCATTCATATGAGTTATATTATTCAAGTTGACCATCCTTTTCATAAACCTTATATAACAGATAATTGGTTCCTTATACAATGAAACCTATGATTCCTTGAATAATTATAAATTGACCATTAAATATATAATTAGAAGTCATTGCATGTTCTTATCGGAAATCATACAGAAAATATATTTTTCATGAACACTGGTAAGGAATTTATCTAAGCTTGAGGTGTGTTAGTGTCATTCTGAAGGATATTTCTTTCGATACAGATGTATTTTTAGAATTCAATAAACTCTTCTGGTAAATATTAAAACTAGGAATCTGAATCTAAGAAAGATTAAAGAAATGAAAATTCAGCATAATAAAGTATTAGACGAAAGAATTAGATGAAAGAATTCGCGTGTCAAGAGTAGGTCTTTGGACTGAACTTGTTACTACCCTTTGTATATGGGAAACACCTAAAACCAACCATATTTAAGTTGTTGTAATCAGGTTGCTAACGATATAACTTTACAAATTGAGTCTCCATCTTTAAGAATGAGGAGGAGAGTCTACTAGTGAGGAAAGTATCAACCCATAGGAGCAATGGAAGACTAGCATGGAGTAGGAGAGTTAAGTCAATCTCAATGAGATGCCTATGTTTTCTTTTTTAAAAATCCATTTTGTTCATATTTGTTAGGAAAATATGAAATGTTCCTTATAATACCACAATCTTCTAGATGTTTAATGAAGTCAGTTTTGATAAATTCACCATCTCCATCACATTAGATATATTTTAATCTACTTAAAAAAATTATTTTTTCACCATTTTCTAAAATTAATATTTCAAAATATTCGAACTTCCTTTATAGTGGATGCAACAAAGTATATCTTGCGTAATTATCTACAAACACTACATAATATCTCATATGCTTAGAAGATTCAAGTGGGGCAAGTCCCCACCATTCACAAAGTACTTTTAATAAAGGTTCTTTCTAAATTTTATTCCTCAAGTCAAATGAAAGCATATAACATTCCCTAACCGGCAACTAGAACAAAAAATTAAATATTTAATTTCAACTACTAACTTTTTTTTGAGAACAAAACAATAGCCATTTTATTCAAATTAGGATGGTCTAATCTAGTATGTCAAATGTTGTTTGATGTCTTCTAGTCTTGTGTAGCAGTTAGAGGATAGAGATTGTTATCTTTCAAAGCATAGAGTCCACTTCTCTTAGATTCTTTAATGAGTACTATTACCCTTGTATTCTTATTCTTTACAACAAAGTTAATTTCATCAAATTCAAGAGTGCAAGAATTGTCTATCGCAAGTTTACTAGCTGGGAGTAGATTCTTAATAATCTTAGTCCAAGAACCTCTTGTAATTTCAGAGTTGATTTAATTGTATTTTCAACATATGTTATGGCTAATTGTGATACATTCATAACAATGATTTTATCATATTTACTATAGTGTTTAAGGTCAGATAAAATATTTAAGTTATTTTTCATATGACTACTGTCTCTTGAGTCCACTTACAAATTGTCATCAGAGATAGATATAACGTGTAAATTGATAACAATTAATGCTTGTGGTAGTTCATATGTAAATTGGTAAGAGTAGTTTTTTCTATAAAAAACACTTAAGAGCAGTATGATTATTTCTACCACAAATTTGACATGACCCAGTAATGTTCCTTTCCTTATTTCCACTTGGTGAACTTTGATTATGTTGAGAGTTTGTTCATTTGTAGCAGGCTTGAAGCCTCTTACTCTAGAGTTAAAGTTGTTGTTTACCCTTCTCTAAGAGTAGTGTCCCCTTCCCCTACCCCTTTAAGCAGAAAATGTCATGTTATTTATGTTATTTTCTTACAATAATCTGTATTTATAAGGTTGATAAACAGAAACAAAAATAAGATGAAGCAGAAAAAATATAAAATACAAGAATTAATCCGAGTCCACAGAAACTACTGTGTGTCCTTAAGAAATTTAATCCCCTCACTGTACCCAAGGTTATGGGTTAATTTCTGCCAAGATAAAACGGATTAAACCTGTTAAAGAAATAGCGGTACCTCAAACTTCTTTAACTTCAACGAACTTAAGAGCAACAACAAGTCACACAGACTCAGTCGATCGACACTTTGATTTTTATTTGAGAGAAAAATAAATGCAGAGAAAGAAAAATTTTCACTGTTTGAAAAATCAAAAATTGACTTCCTTTTATAGCCATTTTCAGCAAGGAACATGTCTGTTCAGTGAAATCTGTTCAGACCCATTTTATCCAGAAAGTTGTGTCTTTTGGAAAAAACAACAACTTTTCAAAAAAATGTGTCTGTTAGGAAAATAACTACTTTTTTGGAAAGTAACAACTTTTTCGGAAAAGTAACAACTTTTTGAAATGTTACCGTTACCCGCAAATTTATAAGAGATAATATTAACAAGATTTATTTGATTTAACAAAAATTGATTAAATAAATTTTGTCCAAAAAATTTATCAATCAATCACATCATTTGCCAAATCCAAATCGAAATCCAAAGCCAAAGTAGTTCCCTTACTTTTCATATTTCTCATTTATTTTCCCATTCACACTTGCTAAAACCCAACAATCCCCCACATGAATGGGGAAGGCTATTGTTAAAACATATGCATGAAAAAACTTGTGTGTCTTGTAGGTAAAGGTTAATCGCATCTGGATAAGTAGGTTTTCCTTTAAACTTTCCGTAGTGAACATATATCGGATATACTCGGTCAATCGATAGATTTGATATCTTTGAACCGTCGAGCTTTGGTGTATACCTAGACAACATATGTCACACAATCAACCCTTGAACTGTTCTTAGTTCTCATTGTTTTGTTCGTTTCAGCCATAAACACAACTTGGATAGTAAGTGCTTAAAGAACTGGCCTTACCGGATTCTCCTTGAAGCGGCTTACACTTCACACTTACATAGGTGATTTCTAAATGTGTTATCCCATAGATACACCATTTGATATTCCCTGTATCAAACTTAGAAACCATTAAAAAGTCCTTATGTCTTTATCTTGGTTACTAAACATTGTCTCATCATGAGAATGGACCATAAAATAATAATAATAATTTTTTTTGACAATGTTGAACCGTCATCAATGACTTTGTTTTATCTCCTTTAACCTAGATCTTGGGATCTCCAGTCTTCTAGGTAGAGTTACCGCCACGATGACTTGTTCTCGGCCATAGTCCCATTCCCGTCGATGATTTCTCAACTCCCTCTCTATTTAGTCCTTTTGTAAGTGCATCCGACACATTATCTTTTGACTTCACATAGTCAATTGTGATAATTCCACTAGAGAGTAGTTGTCTCACAGAGTTATGTCTTCGTCTTATGTGACGAGACTTGCCGTTATACATAATGCTTCCAGCCCTTCTTATTGCAGCTTGACTATCACAATGTATGCATATAGGGGCCATTGGTTTGGGCCAAAATGGAATATCTTCTAAGAAATTCCGGAGCCATTCATCTTCTTCACCTGCCTTGTCTAAAGCAATGAATTCAGACTCCATTGTAGAGCGAGCTATACATGTTTGTTTAGATGATTTCCAAGATATTTCTCCTCCACCAATAGTAAAAACGTATCCACTTGTGGATTTTGTTTCAGTAGATCCAGTAATCCAATTTGCATCACTATATCCTTCAAGAACGGCTGGATATCTGTTGTAATGTAAAACATAGTTTTGAGTGTCATCTAAGTATCCCAAAACTCTCTTCATTGCCAACCAATGATTATGATTAGGATTACTTGTGTATCGACTCAGTTTACTGATAGCGCAAGCTATGTCTGGTCGTGTACAATTCATGACATACATTAAGCTTCCCAATACGCTAGCATAGTCCAATTGAGACTGACTTTCACCTTTATTCTTTGCAAGATGAAGATTTACATCAATTGGAGTCTTTGCCCTTTTAAAATTCAAAAAATTGAATTTTTCAAGTATCTTTTGAATATAATGAGTTTGAGACAATGCTAGACCGTTAGGAGTTTTAAGATTTTTAATTCCTAATATCACATCAGCAACTCCTAAATCTTTCATATCAAACTTACTAGCAAGCATACGCTTTGTAGCTTTTATATTAGCAATGTCTTTGCTCATTATAAGCATATCATCTACATATATGCATAAAATAACTTCCTGATTTGGAGTATCTTTAATGTAAACACATTTATCACATTTATTGATCTTAAATCCATTTGACAACATGGTTTGATCAAACTTTGCATGCCATTGTTTTGGTGCTTGTTTTAGCCCATAAAGTGACTTAATGAGTTTGCACACTTTCTTTTCTTTACCAGGAACTACAAAGCCCTCAGGCTGTTCTATGTAAATTTCCTCTTCAAGCTCTCCATTTAAGAATGCTGTTTTCACATCCATTTGATGAATTTCAAGACCGTATACTGCAGCTAGTGCAATTAACATCCGCATTGATGTAATCCTAGTCACTGGCGAGTATGTGTCAACATAATCAAGACCTTCTTTTTGTCTAAAACCTTTGACAACAAGTCTTGCTTTATATTTGTCAATAGTTCCATCGTCTTTCATCTTCCTTTTAAAGATCCATTTTGAACCCAAGGGTTTGTTCCCTGGAGGAAGATCAATAAACTCCCAAGTATGATTGCTTAAGATTGATTCAATTTCACTATTAACAGCCTCCTTCCAAGAGGTTGAGTTGCTAGACAACATTGCTTCCTTGAATGTTTGAGGCTCACTTTCAAGAAGAAATGTTACAAAATTTGATCCAAATGAAGTAGATGTCTTTTGACGTTTACTGCGTCTTGGACTTTCTTCATTTTGTTCATTCTCTTTTGGTTCTTCTATGGGTTGTTTAGATCCCCCACTAGATGACTCAACTCTAGTTTTATACGGATAGATATGTTCAAAAAATTCAGCACTATCTGATTCCATTACCGTATTATCATGAATATCCGGATGTTTGGACTTATGAACCAAAAATCGACATGCCTTACTGTTTGTGGCATATCCAATGAATACACAATCCACAGTCTTAGGTCCTATTTTTACCCTCTTAGGTATAGGAACTTGGACTTTGGCTAGACACCCCCACACTTTAAAATATTTCAAATTGGGTTTTCTACCTTTCCATTTCTCATATGGAATTACATTTGTCTTTGAGTGAGGCACTCTGTTAAGTATCTGATTTGCTGTAAGGATAGCTTCCCCCCACAAGTTCTGTGGTAAACCTCAACTTATAAGTAATGAATTCATCATTTCTTTTAAAGTTCGATTTTTTCTTTCTGCAATTCCATTAGACTGAGGAGTGTAGGGAGCAGTAGTTTGATGGATTATTCCATTTTCTAAACATATTTCTGCAAATGGAGATTCATATTCTCCACCTCTATCACTTCTGATCATTTTGATCTTTTTATCTAACTGATTTTCAACTTCAGTTTTATATTGCCTAAATGCATCTATTGCTTCATCCTTACTATTTAGCAAATAGACATAACAATATCTAGTGCAATTGTCAATAAAAGTTATGAAATACTTTTTTCCACCACGTAATGGTGTTGACTTCATGTCACAAATATCAGTGTGAATCAATTCTAAAGGATTTGAATTCCTTTCAACGGATTTATAAGAATGTTTAGCATACTTAGATTCAACACAAATTTGACATTTTGATTTATTGCACTCAAATTTTGGCAAAATATTTAAGTTAATCAGTTTTCGCAAGGTTTTGTTATTAACGTGTCCCAAACGTTCATGCCATAAACATTTAGACTCAAGCAAGTAAGAAGAAGCAAAATCTTTATTCATATCAACTACAATTATATTGAGTTTGAAAAGACCATCACTAAGGTAGCCTTTTCCTACATACATATCATTTTTGCTTACTACTACTTTATCAGAAACAAATACACATTTAAATCCATTCTTGGTCAGAACTGGAATTGAAACTAAATTCTTTCTCAATTCTGGAACATATGAGACCCTATTCAAAGTCACCACTTTGCCTGATGTCATCTTTAATAGGACTTTGCCAGTTCCTTCCATCTTTGCAACATCGAAGTTTGTCATAAACAATTTTTCATCTGTAAGTGCTGGAGTATATGATGAAAATAATTCTTTGTTGGCACAAACATGGCATGAGGCACCAGAATCTATCTACCATTCTCTTGGATTTCCAATCAAGTTACATTCTGAAAGCATTGCACAGAGATCGTCCATTTCTCCTTTGGATTCAGCCAAGTTTGTTTGATCTTTCTTTTTCTTGTCCTTCTTAGGACCCCGGCATTCATTAGCCCTATGGCCATGTTTACCACAATTAAAGCAGTTTCCATTGAATTTCTTCTTAGGAGGATTGCTTTTTGGACTAGATGCTTTCTTTCTTTTCTTTAATTTTGTGGAATCTTCTTCAACAAAATTTACTCTAGATATTGCTGAATTACCACGTGACCTCTTTTCTGCAGCCTTATTATCCTTTTCGATTTTCAACCTTACTATGAGATCTTCAACAGTCATCTCCTTGCGTTTGTGTTTCAAGTAGTTTTTAAAGTCCTTCCACAATGGAGGTAACTTTTCAATAATTGCAGCCACTTGAAAAGCATCATTCACAATCAATCCTACATTAAAGGTTATGTGAGTATTAAGGGAAAACTTAATATTTCTAACATAGACATTAAATAAATTTATACCTTCAGCAAGGAGATCATGGATTATGACCTGCAATTCTTGAACTTGGGTGACGACAGTCTTACTGTCTATCATCTTATAGTCCAGAAATTTTGCCACAATGAATTTCTTCATTCCGGCATCTTCTGTTTTGTACTTCTTTTCTAAAGCATCCCAGAGTTCTTTTGAGGTTTTGGCATTGTTGTACACATTGTACAGATCATCTTGCAGACCACTCAAAATATAATTTTTACATAAAAAATCTGAGTGTGTCCATGCTTCTGTTACCAAGAATCGTTCATCAGCCGGAGTTTCATCTTACATAACAGGAACATTCTCATTGATGAACTTCTGCAGAATCAACGTAGTGAGATAGAAGAACATCTTTTGCTGCCATCTCTTAAAGTCGACTCCAGAAAACTTTGCAGGTTTCTCAGCCGGTGCTAAGGCAGCATTTGGACGATTATGTCCAACCGTTGTTGTTGCAGCACTTACTGTTCCAGCATTTGTTTGACTTGAATTAGTCATTTTTTTTCTGTCACAAATGGCAGATAAATTAAGTATTTAAAATACTAACAGTAAAGAACAAATCTTTACACAAACTGTTTCTGATTTAACAATAAAGTTTTTATGTTCTTTTAATCGTTAATCGAATGAATTTTAAAAATTCAAGCAGAGTAGAAAACCATAAAGGTTTTAATCTCCAGAAACCTCAAATACAGAAACTGTTAAATTTTTTAATATTGTTATTTTCTTACAATAACCTGTATTTATAAGGTTAATAAACAGAAACAGAAATAAGATGAAGCAGAAAAAATATAAAATACAACAATTAATCCGAGTCCACAGAAACTACTGTGTGTCCTTAAGAAATTTAATCCCCTCACTGTACCCAAGGTTATGGATTAATTTCTCCCAAGATAAAACGGATTAAACCTGTTAAAGAAATAGCGGTACTTCAAACTTCTTTAACTTCAACGAACTTAAGAACAACAACAAGTCACACAGACTCAGTCGATCGACACTTTAATTTTTATTTGAGAGAAAAATAAATGCAGAGAAAGAAAAATTTTCATTGTTTGAAAAATCAAAAATTGACTTCCTTTTATAGCCATTTTCAGCAAGGAACATGTCTGTTCAGTGAAATCTTTTCAGACCCATTTTATCCAGAAAGTTGTGTCTTTTGGAAAAAATAACAACTTTTCGAAAAAATGTGTCTGTTTGGAAAATAACTACTTTTTTGGAAAGTAACGACTTTTCGGAAAAGTAACTTTTCGAAATGTTACCGTTACCCGCAAATTTATAAGAGATAATATTAACAAGATTTATTTGATTTAACAAAAATTGATTAAATAAATTTTGTCCAAAAAATTTATCAATCAATCACATCATTTGCCAAATCCAAATCCAAATCCAAAGCCAAAGTAATTCCCTTACTTTTCATATTCTCTCTTTTCTTTTCCCATTCACGCTTGCTAAAACCCAACAATTTCTGTTGTGACACATCTTTCTCATTCCCCTACTCCTATGCTCCGTGTATAGGAGTAGAGTTCTACTAAAATATAAATATACAATCTACAAGATTAGAGGTTGACTACTAATACTAATACTACAATTATAACTTTTCCTAGTCAACTTCAACTAACACAAGACATATATAGTAGCCCATTCAATTTTAGCTAATACAATATAATAGGCTGTGAACTCTATCACAATTAACAGTTTTACACGGCGATTGTACCATGATGTTCAACATATTCCTTATCTTCAGCTTCCCTCGTCTTCAACACCACCAACAATAATGAGGGTAGACTCAACGTAATCTTTTCTTAATAGTCTATCCTTTAATATCTTTTCCTCTATAATCCATTTTTTTGATTCAACATAGTCTTTTCTCACAAGAAAATCATTAAAGCTATTCAATTACAAAATCAATTGTCTGCTACAATTTGCAAATGGAAAAAGATATTTCTATTTGAGATAATAATAACTTGTTTTTCCAATAATTTTTACAGATTATATAATCCTTGAATATCCTGAAATTACCTTTATATGTTTGAAAAGCTACATTCACTTCTTCTCTTATATTCTCCTTTCAATTCACTTTGAGACTCTATGAATAAAACAATCTTAATTCTTACCATATTATAGAGTGTTGAGTTTTCTTTCTTAATAAACCTTTGTTAATTTATGTGATTATAATTTTATATTAGAAAAACTTGTTGGACCTGGTGATATGATTTTAAAAGGTTTGATTGAACTGATCGAACCAAATCGTACTGAAGTAATTTTTAATTCATCAATTTTTTTGAATTAAATATATGTGTGTGTTATGTAGAAAAAGGGCCTAGAAAGTCACACCAAAGGTAGGGAAGATAGAGGTTTGAAAATTGAGTAGGCCATTAAGTTGATACTGGCCCCAAGGTCACACAAAGCTTTTGCAAAATTAAAATTTGTTATAAAATATCCACTAATGGAAAACTTCATCATGTTCATAAAACAAATTAAATTTATCCTCTCCTTCTTGAGGCTCTATGGACATACCAATTATAGTCCCTATTTTTTCACAAAAAAAAAAAAAAGAAAGAAGAAGTTGTAATAAGATATTAAATTTGAACCTATAAATTAAAATACTGAATTCACATTTGAACAATACACAAATGGTAGCCTTCTTCTTTTTGCATTATGAGAATCCAGTGTAGAATGTATGAATAAGTACTGGTGATATAGGGAATAGGGGTGCATAAAATCGAATAGAAAATTGAATTAAATTGTAAATTGAGTCGGACCTGTTCTAGAAAAAGTTTGAGGTATTTTAAATTGTTTGTCGAGACGGACAAAGTCAAGAAAATCTCTGAAATTGTTTCACTGTAAAAAAAAAATCAGACTAGTGGTTAATTTGGTATTGAAGAAAAATTCAACTATATTTGGGTTGATTTGTTTTAACTAAAAAATAATATTCGGACACCAAATCAATCCGAAATTATATAATTTAAAATTTTATTTTATATGTTAAATATTTACTTTGATATAATTTTTAAATATTTTTTTACTTTTTCATAGTTTTTTTTAATCTTATAATATATTATTTTAAGTTTGAAACTGTAAAATTGTGAATGGTCTAATAAATATTATAATCCATAGATGTTGGTAATTATAAAGTTCAAATCAAAACTAAATTAATACTAATTCTAAAAGAAAATCAAATTAATAATATTGAATATTTGTTCTTTAGCTTTACATTGGTTTAGGCAATTAAAATACATAATGTAATTTTAATTTTTCCTTAATATTTATTCATGTAACTAATATACTTATTAAACTTATTTTAGCATGATTTAGTACTTTTAAATTATGATAATTTTCATTATGACTTGTTAATTTTTAATATTTATTTTATGCGATTTCATTATTTTTTTGGTGTTGGATATTTTAATGTCATTAATCATCTCATATTTTGTGTTATTTTCTTAAGAAACATCTTAGATAGTTATAGTTTGATACGATTAAAGAAATATTTGAAGTACAAGTTAATTATATGTTTGTATGAGTACTTTATCGGAAAAAGCCAAAAAACTGAAAGAATCTAAAGTTAAAAAACATGATTTTCATTGATTTGATTTGGTTTATAAATTTAAAAATCTGATATAAATAATTTAATTTAATATTTAAAAAGCTCGAACCAATCCAACCATATACATCACTACAAGAGAATTAATCATATTACTTAGGCATGACACAATAAACCTCAACTTGACTTCCATGGGTATTTATCATATATTTTTTATAATTTGACGTTCGCATAAGTATTTATTTAAATTTGTAGAAATTAAATAAATAGACATATATGTCATATGTGATATAATACACACATAACGTTATGTAAAATGAGTATGCTTATTTTTTTTAATTTTATACTCCCTCCATTTTAAAAATGAATGACTTACTCTATTTATATTTTGTCTGTTTAAAAAATAATGACCCTTTCTTTTTTCTGCAATAATTTAATTTTAGTTTTCTACGTGACATTTTTTTAGTTCAGTAAATCAAAGGTATTTTGGTACATTATTTGATATAATTTTAATTTATGACCACTAGATTGAGAAGCTTTTTTTATTTTCTTAAATTTTATGTCAAGTCAAATTAGGTCATTCTTTATCAAATTTAAAGAAATCAAATTAAAATTCTTTAAATTTAAGTGTCTACCTATGCACATTCAAAAATTAAAAAATACAGATGTTAGTTAAGACCAAATTAAAATACATGTTTATGTATTATGTCTGATACTTACATTTGTCAATCAATCAAATAATATATGGCTGTAATTTTTGCAAGAAAGAAATCAAAATGTCAATTCAATAAAATCAAATAATAATGTAGTCGTTTGGTGGATGGTTTTTGTTGTGTTATGGCTTCATCTTTTTGTTTTTGCTTCTTTTTGTTCTTTAAAACTATATTAGATTAAGACAATAAGCTACATGTTATTTACTTTGATTATTAGCTTGATTATGTTTTTATCTGCAATGCATGGGTTTCCTTTAAAATACAATTATATTTTTCATATAATACCTCTCCACTACTTAACAAATGATGAAAGAGCATTTCAATATAATTATTGGAATTATTATGAGTAAATTTATCAGGTTGAGGATATCATAAAGCGTTCCAAACTTTCTTTTCTGAGAAAATTATTTATTTATATATAAATGTTAAAATAATTGGGAGAATAATAGGTTTAGGAGAAATATTATTCTCCCAATTATTTTAACATATTCAATTTGAGAAATACTTAATTCCTTATTCCTTTTCAAGTATATGTTAGGATCATAAGGAATTTTCATTGGAGGTATATCAAAATAATCCCTTCTTAAAAAATATAATGAGACTGATATAAAGAGAAATCATTAACAATTTTTTTAATTTTAATTCCTAAGATCACATGTATAGGGACTCCAGTGTAGCGATAAGAAAAAGTGACTCCATAAATTATTGATAAAATGTGAATTCACTCCTATTTCAATGTCGAGGGAGTTATTGACCATCGTACCTTAAATAAAATTGACTCACCTTATTGTGCATACTAAAAATTAAAGGATATTAATATAAGTTAAAGTCGAGTTATAAGACATATTTATAAATCCATGTCTTTTTGACTTTGCTTTCTCATTCATCAATAAAAAAATGCCAACAATAATAATAATAATAATATAATTTTCTCAATTTATTTAGTGTTACACACCAGCAAATTAACTACCATTTGCATTAAAGGCTAGATTAATACCAACATTTATTGTTTCATAAAGGCAATCCCATTAATCCAATGGAAGAAAATATATCAATCTCAAACAAATCAGAACTTGCACAACTTGCACCTTCATCATAATGATCATCTTCATCTTCAATAATAATATTCTTGTGGAATTTTAGATGATCTTCATGAACATAATTTTTATTAATTCCTTTTATAGCCTCCACATTTTGTTGTTCCATATTCAACTTCTTGTGTCCACATGAAGAACAAGTTGAATTCAATTTTTTGTCATCATCATTTGAGGAAATCTTTGTTTTTTTCCCATTTGTAAAAAGTGAACTCAAGAAACTTGATAGTCTACCTCCAGGAGAAATGGGCTGCTTTATTTTCTTCAAAGCTCTTGACTTTGTCTTCTTGAAACTATCTTCATCATGTTTAGATTTTTCCTTTGATAGAGATGAATCTATTGAAAATTTAAATAGGGTATGAACAAAGTTTAAGAGTTAGAGAAAAACTAATACTTCATATTGTCATAAATAAATAATAAATAGTATAGCAAAAGAAAATTCATAGACGAGACCAACTGGGACCTATGTTTCTAAAGTGAACATATTATGTCCTTATTTTTTACTAACAAATTGTGATTACAAAAAATAATAGTCTAGCAAAATATTAATAAATAGGTCAAACTTTTTGAATTATTGGATCGTCGTAATAATATCTTAATAAAAAATTCCTTAAGGATGAATCAATATCTGATGGGACACCTCTCTTGGAAATTCAAATTTTCTACTAGTGAAATTGTAAAGTGAATTACTTGCTACAGTATGGAATAAATTAAAGGTGATCTTATAGTATAAAAAAATGAAATGTTAAAATATATATATGGACATATATACTCACCATAAAAGTTGAGGTCTTTGGGATATTGGTGCTTGTGATCAAACTTTTCTTGATTAGTTGAAATGCAAGTCCTAGTTGGTTTAGGCCTATAATTAAGACCATGGCAAAAAGAGTCATCATTTGAATTAAAGTTTCCTATTTTCTTCTCTTGGCAAGAATGGTCAATAGAGTGGAAAATAGGCCTATTACAATAGGGTTTAACAAAAAGAGGCAATGAACATAACATAATGAGAAATTGATTTGGATACACAATTGTGACACCTTATTAGAAGTGGAAGAGAGGAAAACAATTGTGAGTGAGATTATTCTTATTGCACTTTGGGCTTTATATATTACCTCTCAAGTTCCTATTCTAGGGGTAAATGAGGAACAATGGAAAATGAGTTCAAAAGTTTTTTTTGTTCTTTTTTTTTTTTTTACCTTAAACGTTTCTAATATTTCGAAATTCATTATTTAATTAATATATATATGATATTATATATCTATATCTATATTTGTATCTATAGTACTTTAAAAGTATAAAGGTCATTGAAATGTTGATTAATTTTTTGTCCTCATTCAATGCTAGTGTTAAAAATTTTAAAATACAAATATAGTATTTTAGTATAAAGGTCATTGAAATGTTGATTAATTTTTTGTCCTCATTCAATACTAGTGTTAAAAAATTTAAAAATATTTTAAATGGATATGTATTATCAATGTAATCAAGAGTATTCCCCTATTCAATTAAATATCCATACAACATATACCCTTAAAATATTTCAAAATAAATGATATTGAAGTCGATTGCGAGTCTATTGTACTACTCTAATAAAAGTTTGGGATTAAAACACATTTAAATTATCTTATTTTTTTGAAGTTTTTTTTATTAAAATTATTGGGAGTGTCAAATTTTTATTTGAACTTTCATTCAGATTTACGAAAACCCTTTTACATGTTGATTAAATCAAATATTTATCTAAAACTAATTTTTAATTGTTCATAAAATTTTCATCCAATTGACATATATTACAAGTCTATTAGCTGACACATAAATTTTTCTAATACATTTTTAATTAAATTCTTCAAACCCCACTCTCTCTCCCCTTCCAAGCTAGAGATATTGACACGACGACGACAGAGATGAGACAATGGCTCATGAAAAGTTGGAGAAGAAGATGACGACGGTTGCATTAAATTAATTTATATGATGATAATTTTAACTTTTAATCTTAAATTGAAATTAATTTATTTGGAATTTCCATGGAGAAATTGTTTTTCCATGTGAAGATTCATGTGACAAAATTTTTAAATAAAAGAGAAAGTGTAGTACACACATCTTAAAAAAAGTTAGGGTGTGTTTTACTAACTATAGAATGATAGTCAGAAAACTCACTCTCAATATTTTATGTATGAAACTAAAAAAAAAATAAAATAATTTAAATATATTTTTAACCTTTAACTTCTCTAATAAAGAATCTATTAAACTTGAAAAAAACACCACATTCCTTGATGATTATCAACAACTTGTGATATATTGTAAAACAATAAAATATAATTTTTTTCATTTGCTATAATTAGTTTTGTATTAGCTATCTTAACATTTATTTACGCGATCTTTCCAATTACTTCTCCCCTTTGTTTAGTGCCCATTTGAATTGTTTATTTTAGGTGCTTTAAAATCAAAATAATTTTTAGGCGGAATGGTCTGGTAGACTCTCGTACTTGAATCGATTTGTATTTTGAATCCTTCTACTTACCCCCTTGTCATCTGGACCCCTAAACTAAATAAAACACAATATTTGAAACTCATTTCTCATCATTTGTGTGTGCGTGTATTACATTCAATTTACACATGAAATTCCACGTCATTTATAATGACACGTCAGTATTATTATTATTTTTTAATGACACATCAAAAATCAAATATTTAAAATAAATAATATTTTTTAAAAAAGGTACAATTCTTTTTCCCTCTCTATACTCATTTTCCGTATTCCCACTTAATCTTCTTCCTCCCCACCCTCTACCGTTCACCCAAAAATTAAAAATCACCACCTGCCCCTATCCATTTTCTTTTCTTCTCTTTTATTACAGACAAAACACATATTCTTTTGTATATCCTGCCGGCAACATGAAATTCCGATCATAGATTTCATCTTCCTCCTCTATCAGTGCCGCTGCCGACCACCCTGTTCCTCCCGCCAAAAGGGGTGTTTTTCCGATCATAGCCTCTTTTTGTTCCATTAAGCTTGTCTTCATACAAAAAAAAAGTTTCTTCCACTTAAACTTGTCTTCTACCAAAAAAAAAAAGTGACACTAAGAATGAGAGTCTTGAAAAGAAAATCTTGAATTTTAAATTAGATCTAAATTAATCTTTCTTTGTTTCCTTTTATTTTCCTTACTTTGTAAGGATTTTGTAGTTGAAGTTTTACTCTTTAATGGTGGTATTTGGGAAACCAAAATGAATTATTTAAAAAATAAAATCTGGATCTACTAATGGGGTGAGGGTGACTGAAAAGAGGAGTTGTGGCAAAGATGGAGTGGTGGATAGTTGAAGGCCGAAAGAGAGGTTGGTGCGGATATGGAGTTAGAGATGACCAAAAAGGGGGGTTAGGGCAGATATAGGGTGAGGAATGACTGAAAAGGGAGATTGAAGTAGCAGGTTGACTGATAAGGAAGGTTGGGGCAGTGATAAGTGTGGGGGTGGGGGATGAACGAAGAAGATGAGGTATGGGGAAGAAGAAATTTTGTCAAAAAAATATTATTTTATATTTTTTAAAATTAAATATGTTCTTCACTTGCCTTTGGGTGTGTGTGTTACACTCTCTCGCCAACTCATTCATTTTAATGCCACATAAGCATGGTCAATGGTCAGAAGGGTTTGAAATATTGTGTTTTAATGAGTTGAAGGTCCAATTGACAAATGGTTAAGTAGAACAGTTCATAATACAAATGCATACAAGTGTAGGGGTTCATTAGATAATTTCGCCTATCTTTTAAGCAGTTTGGAAGTGTTTGGGTAAAATTAAAAAGTGCTTATAAGCGCTTAAGCCAAAATAACAAAAATAAGTCAAAAGTCATAAGTTAGAATTTCTAACTTGTGACTTTGACTTAGAGAAAAGACATAAAGTCACCACTGAAGTTCTCTCGAATTTTTAAAATGACACATAAACTTTGCAACCGTTCTATTATCTCACTAAACAATTTTGAATAGATATGATTACATCATTTTTCGTCCATCTGACATAGAGAGTGGTGTGCACTCTCAGCAGCCCAAAATAACTAATATAATTTTATTTTTATGAGTATTTTATTATAAAATATATTTTCTTATTTTTCTTATTATTTTAACTTTTTTTCCTTTTTATTTGTTCTCTTTCTTTCTTCTCTTTTCAAAAATTCATTGTCATCTCCTTTAATTGAAGCTTCTTACTTTCAATGTCACCATTTTTACCACAACTTCACCTTCCTTTTTTTTTTTTATTACTATTAGTGTTACTCTCTTTAGTTTGAAAATTTTATCTAAATATTTTCTTACATTTCAAACAATTCGATAAACACATTAGATTTCAAGATGATTAGGAAGTATCAAATAGTTTTTTTACTCAATTTCAATTAAGTTCTTTCAATTTTGAGAAATTCATTGATTCTCTTAAAATTAACATTTATAATTTGGAATTTATAGGAAAAGTAGTAGTTGATGATACCTTCAAAATTTTAATTTTTCTTCAAAAAATAATTAATTTTGTTATCAATAATTCAATAAAGTCTAAATAATAGTATGAATTTTATAAAGAATTTGACCGGAGAAGAAGAAAGAGAAAAGAAAAAAAATGGAAGTGGGTTTCAATTTTGACATGGGGGGTGGAGGTGAAGAAAAAAAAAGAAAATGAAGGGATGAATCACTTGAAAGTGGAAGATGGAAGATGAAATGAAATTTAAGATATCAAAATTAAAATTTATAAAGTAAGAGAGAGAAATAAAGAAAGAAAAAGATAAAGAAAAAATCTAAAAAGAAGTTTTTTTTTTATATATATATTTTTAATTAAATTAACACATGGCATGTGTGATTGGGGTGTGAACTCACTTGCTTCTTAAAAATTGTGACTGATCGAAAAATGGTATAATAATATTTATTCAAAATTGTTTAATGGGGTAATAGGATAGTCGCAAAGTTAAGGTGTCTTTATGAAAATTCGAGAAAACTTCAATGGTTACTTTATGTCTTTTCTCTTTGACTTATAAATCATAAGTCAAAAGTCAATCGAAACATGATCTTAATTCCTTTACTAAGCTTCTATTATTTATATATAATCATAACCCTCAAATATTATGTATGTGTAATTTATGTCACCCTTTTATGTGTCCTATATACTCTTATATATGTTTATTATTTTATAAGAAAATCTAAATAGGAATTTCTTGACAAAAATATTATCAATTTCACAAACTTGATTTAATAGCTTGCACACACTTTGTTTGGTTGTGCATTTTCTAGTGAGGTAATGAGAAATTGAGAGACAAAATGGTCTGATAGACCCATACTTATATGAGTTTGTATTGTAGACCTTCTAACTTAATTTTGTCAACTGAACTCTTTAACTCAATAAAGCTCAATACTTTAAACCTCTTTGGCTTTGTGTGAACTTCAAATGCCCAATGAAATGACATGTCATTATTCACATCAGATTTTATATGAGAATCATTTATTATTTTTTTAAAAAATAATTGTTTCTTATTTTTCACTCTATTATTTCCTTCATTGTTAGTTGAGCAACTTCTAAAACCCTTTCCTCCTTTGATACTAATGAATCACTATTAAATAGCTGAACATATCTTAATACTTGCATACAACTTTACTCAATACACTTCATCTAATTTCATAAAAATATTCAACAATTATTTTTCACTATTCAAAACTACCCGATCTTGTTACTTTACCATAGAAAAATAAAAAAATGATATATCAAGAACAACTTTGACAACAAAAGAGGTCAAGATACTCATTAGAAATATTTCTTTTGACAACTAGATTTATTACGCCAATTGTATGAATTTTCCTTTACTATTGTTGAGCAACTAACAAATTGCATCACAGTACATCGAAGAATTCACTGT
Source organism: Solanum chmielewskii (assembly GCA_027704785.1). Lineage (NCBI taxonomy): Eukaryota > Viridiplantae > Streptophyta > Magnoliopsida > Solanales > Solanaceae > Solanum > Solanum chmielewskii. Next base: position 54,827,769 of record JAKWIX010000329.1, on the reverse strand, counting down.
ATCAGTTAGTTACGTAACAAATTACTTCGTTAGTCTTTTTATCAGTTAGTCTTAACAATGTATAGTTAGTTAGGTTGATTGATTACACTTAGTGATTAATATAAATAGATCAATCCACATGTGTAAAGGCATTATGGTTTGAAAATATGTTGAATGAAATTAACGTTTTCTCTCTCAGTATTTCTTCTTCTTCTTAATATAGTTTCAATTGTTATCTGTGCATTTCCATGGTTAATTCGGAATTCTAACATGGTATCAGAGCTTTAATTGAGTAAATCTAAGGATTTTCTTCATGGATTGGCTGGAGATCGAGATATTCCTTTTTTTCTTAATTTTTCTACAACTTTGTTCATTTTTCCTCAATTCCGATGGAGATCGACGAAGCTGCGATTAATGCTCACACCAGCGCTACTGTTGCTGATTCTCTTCGATCAAAGGATCAACTTGGTATTGATTACCATCATCCCTTGTTTATCCATGCTTCTGGTGCTCCCATCTTGATGTCAATTGGCATGCCACTTGTTGGGATGGAAAACTACTCTCTCTGGCGTGAGGCTATGCAACTCTCATTGTTGACTCGTAACAAGCTCTGTTTCGTGGATTGTTCTAATCCTAGAGATACCTTTGGAGCTGCTTATGAATTGTTATGGAATCTTTGCAATGCAATTGTCAAATCATGGATTATGCACGATGTAATTAAGTCGAGATTTGATTAATGGAGTCTTATTTCTCTGTAGTGCTCATATGATTTGGGAGGATTTATGTGAACGTTTTGATAAAGTTACTGCATCACGAATGTTTTCACTATACAAATCGATTTTCACTTTAGCACATTGTACTTTGTCTGTTTCCACTTATTACTCTAAATTGAATGATCTTTGGGATGAATATGATTTGTGATGCCTTCACCCTATGGTGACTGCACTAAATCCGAGGATTATGCACCATCTTCAATATCAGAAATTGTTGCGTTTCTTTATAGGTATTAATGATTGATATGCTAATTCTAGAAGCTAGATACTGATGAAAAATCATGTTTCAGATGTTAACCAAGCTTATGCAATGGTTCTACAAGATGAAACTCAAAAAATCACAGGAAATAGTGAAGATATGGATCTTACTACTCTATTCACAGCGAGAGGCTCAGGTCCTAAGCCTAAGAAATATGGAGTGGAATGTGAATTTTGCCATGTACGAAGGAACACTAGGGGATCAATGCTTCAAACTAATGAAGTGTAGTCACTTTCAACTCACTGGTCATCTAAAGAAAATGTTACAAGCTGATAGGATATCCGTCTGATTTTAAACCAAATAGAAAAGACCTCAATGTTAGTATCAATTTGGTACAGACTGAAGGGCCATCAACTACCATACCAACGACACCACTCACAACTCCTATGTTCACTCTTGACCAGTATGCACAACTTTTGGGATTGCTAAACAATGTAAGAGGACAATAGGCTAGTGCACACATGGTAGGTATCTTCTCGCATGCATCTGAAATTGATCTTAACGAATTATTGGCACAGGTGCAACCAATCACATGGTTGATAACTCACATTTATTAGTTGCTGGTATTGAGTAGGAAACACATGAAAAGTGCAATTACCTGATGGGGATTCTATATATATCACACATGTTGGTAACAATAATCTAGTAGGAAGTGATGTTCTTAAAGAAGTGTTATATGTGCCACACATTTAAATTCAACCTATTGTCTATCTTTAAAGTTACCAAACAGTTGAACTATTGTATTTCCATCTATCTTGATTTTTGTGCATTTAAGAATCTCTCCAATGGGAGGGTGATGATGATTGGTAAAAACAAACATGAGCTTTACTTGTTGAGGGAACATAAAGGCAATAAAAACTCAATTACTAGTCAATCTCTAGATGCACAAGAGCTGGCAAACTCAGTCTCTGGCATAGAAGAATGGGCCATATACCCTTACCAGTCCTGAAGAAACTTCCTAGTATTACCAACATATGCAGTAGTGTTTTAGTACAATGTGATATACATGATATACATCCTTTTAAACATAGTCTTACTACATATATTGCTTGTTTTAAATTGATTCACGTGGATTTTTGGGGACCGTACAAGGTCACTACCTATAATGGCATGAACTATTTTCTTACTTTTGTGGGTGATTACTTTAGAATGGACTTAGAGTTTTTTCCTCAGAGTCAAGTTTGATGTATATAGTGTACTCAAAGCTTTTATTGCTATGATTTCGAATCAGTTTGAGAAACATGTCAATACTTTTAGAACTGACAATGTTTTAAAAAATTTTAATACTACTTGTGGTAAACTATTTAAAACTCATGGAATCCTAAACCAAATCTCTTTTCCATACACTCCACAACAAAATGGAGTGATGGAAAGAAGGCATAGACATCTCTTGGAGACATCCAGGGCCATCAAGTTCTAAGGAATTCTGCCATCTAAATTATGGGGTTGTTGTGTTGAGGCAGCTGCATACATACTGAATAGAGTACCCTCTACTATTTTGAAAGATAAATCACCTTTTGAAATGCTTTATGGTCGAGTACCTTCTTTGTTTCACTTTAAAGTCATTGGTTGCCTATGTTATGTAACTGTTCTGCTCAGACAGGACAAATTCAATGAAATGTGTATTATTGAGGTATGGTTTACATCAAAAGGATTACAAAGTGTATAATTTGGATAATAAACATGTCATTATTAGCAGGGATGTAGTGTTTCATGAATCTAGTTTTCCGTTTCTATCTAAGGAACCTAAAGAGTTTCATTCTATGTCACCAGATCATGATCTTTTTCTGTATTCTAACTCTTTCTCTTCTGATCTTTCTGTTGATATCATCCCTACACTTACATTATTAACTCATGTTTTTCTTGATCAACTTCATCTTTCTACTTCCTCATCTTATCATTCTTCTTCTGTTGAACCTCCCTCCACTAATGTTGAAGTTCAAACTAATATTGAATTCAAACTTGATTCAATACTCTCTTCACATAAGGTTCCCTCTCTTTGTACATCTAGAAAGTCCACTAGTTCCACCAAATATCTAATCTGGTGGAAAGATTTTATTGTACCCAACAAAACCCATGCTTCCACTTGTTTATATTCTCTTAGTGATGTGATGAAATATGATTCACTATTCCCTACTTATCAGAGATTTATTGTCAAATTCTCTGCTGATGTAGAACCTAAGTCTTATGCTCAGGCTACCAAGGATCTTAGATGGGCTCAGAGGCATTAGAAGACAATCATACATAGGAGGTTGTGACTTTACCTAGTGACAAAAGCGCAATTGGTTGCAAATGGGTATACAAGATAAAATATCAGGCTGATGGCACACTTGAAAGATTTAGAGTCAGACTATTGGCCAAGGGTTATCGCCGACAAGAAGGTCTTGATTATCAAGAAACCTTTTCCCCTATGGTTAAAATGGTCTCTGTGGGGGCTATGATCTCCTTGGCTGCCACAAGGAAATGACACATTAACCAAATGGATGTATACAATTCCTTCTTGCTAAGGGATTTAGAGGAGGAGGTGTATATGACTATGCCACCAGGATTTTCTGATAACTACAAAGCTACTCATGCTTGCAAACAAGTCAAATTTCTTGTCTTAAGCATTGAGGAAATGGAATGTGAAGTTAACCACAACCTTACTCTCTTTTGTTTTTTTCTATAGTCCTTTGGATTATTATTTATCAACTAAACATTCTGCTGGGAAGATTGTCATTATCATTGTCTATGTTGATGTTTTGTTAATTAGTGGTCATGACTTGGCTATGATTCAGTACCAAAACATGTTTGCACTCTAGTTTTAAATCAAATATCTTGGAGAGCTCAGATTTTTGAAGGGATTGAATTTTCTAGAAGTGCAGCAGGCATGCATAGTCATACACAAGAGGAAGTATGCACTCGATCTTATTTCTGACTTGGGGTTGTCCGTAGCCAAGCCAGTTAATTCTCCACTTGGGCTACATGGCAAACTTCATCTATAGATCTAGATTGTCTTATTGGTACTAAGGATTATCCTTCACTCACTGATTCCTATTAAAAGCTTGTTGGTTGACTGTTGTATCTAACTCACACCAGACCTGATATTTCATTTTTGTCCAGACATTGAGCCAATTCATGCACTCTCCAAAGTTATCTTTTATGTTGCTTCCACTAGAGTTGTTCGATATCTTAAACACTCTCCAGGGCTAGGAATCCTTCTTTCCTCAGATTTTGACTCCATCTTGACTGCCTTTTGTGATGCTGATTGGCTTCATGTCCCAACACTCATCGCTCAGTCACTGGTATTTGATCAATTTTGGCTCTTCTCTTATTTCGTGGTAATCAAAAAAACAATGCACTATTTTGCGTAGCTCAACTGAGGTAGAATATCGAAGTTTGGCATCCACTGTGGCTGAAATTGTTTGGCTTGTAGGACTGTTTACTGCACTTGGTGTCAAGGTTCCTCTTCCTATGCCATTGTATTATGATAGCAAATCGTCCATTCAGATTGCCTCCAATCCTGTATTTCATGATCGTACAAAGAATATTGATATTGACTACCACTTCATTCGGGAAAGGGATCAAACTGGATTGATCTCTCTTCATCACCTCTATTCTTCGGAACATCATGATGACATCCTCACTAAAGGTCTCACTTTTTGTCAACATTCTTATCTTCTTTCCAAGCTAGGAATGAAAAATCTTTTCATTGCTCCTAGCTTGAGGAGGGTCTTGAGGAATTAACAAATTGCATCATAGTACATTAAAGAAGTCACTGCATCAATTAGTTACGTAACAAATTAGTTAGTTAGTCTTTTTATCAGTTAGGCTTAAGAATGTACAATTAGTAGTGATTATTATAAATAGATCAATCCACATGTAAAAGCAATATGGTGTGAAAATATCTTGAAAGAAATTCATGTTATCTCTTTGAGTATTTCTTCTTCTTCTTAATACAATTTCAGTTGTTCTCTGTTCCATGGTGAATTCTGAATTCTAATACTTCGTTCAATTTTTTCACACTATTTTGTTTTTAATTTGGGGGAACACAAAAGGGAAAAAAAAGAAATTGAAAAGGAGTAGGGAAGGGGAAAAAGAGTGAAATGGAGGTCTTTATAGGGAAGAATGAGAAAAGTGATGGTTGAAGAGGAAAAAAATTAGGGATGGGTGGGGAAAGAAGAGAAAAGTGAAACATTTATTTTTAATTTTTTTCTTTGTTTTTATTCTAATTTTTTAAAAACATTATTTTAATAAAAAATTCTTAGGTCTACGCTTTTTTTTGCGCATGAAATCACTTGTTTGTTCCAATTCATTAATTAAGTAGCCACATAGACCTGGTCAAAGGTTAGGGGGATATAAAATGTTAAGTTCCATTAAATTAGAGGGTTCAATTGACATAGTTACGTTGGAAGTAGAAAGATCTAAAATACAAACGTATACAAGTCGAGGGTCCATCAGACCATTTTACCAAACGTAAAATATAAGTATATTATTTTTATCTTTGTTGGGTTATATAGTTGAAATTGTAAATTATTGAGATATTTTCATATAATTATTCCATTTTTGAGTTTGAAAGATCTAATATCGTAGACATTCAAATTCTTTATGTTTATGAAGTATCCTTGATCGAATGGTTGTATTTTATATAATTTTGAAGTGAGAATCTAATATTATTCACTTGTCACCTTTTCATATAGTGGAAGACAATGTAGCACTCCTTCCTATCCCTACAACTACCCCTCTAGATAATGTCTTAACATGAAATACAGCCAATGAGAAATGATAAAATTATATGTCCCTTTATATAAAATTTTCTCTAAATATAAATTTTGTTTTAGCAATAAGATGACACAACAATTAGGATTCATTTCAGATTTTTGCTAATTGATTTTTCATTTTCCCATATTTAAAATAAATTTTTAGAGAATATTTTTCGTAATATCGACTATCGATGTCAATCGTAACATGTGATTCATATGATAAATATGGGGGACAATCTTCTCGATAATTAGTATATACACTAGTACCTAAAATTTAAACATGTGATTCATATGATAAACTTTAATTTTGAGAGACCATGCATTTTCTCAATGATACTTTCTTTAGTTTTTCCTCTTTGTCTCTTTTTTTCATGTCATCTTCTATAAAATAATCGCGATAATGAAATGTGTTTGTACACATAAGAAAATAAGGTTTCAAATGTATTAATAAATATATAAATGAATTTCAATCGCACTAAATATTTTCCTAAAATACTATTTTAATAATGTAAATATTTTTCAAAATTAAATAAACTTACCTCCACCAAAGAAGATGAAAAACAACAATTGTTGTTAATAACAAAACTAGCAAGTGTATAGCTAAGAAAAAATCATGGGAAAACAAAATTTTCAACCATAATAAATAAATACTTAACAAGAGTGAAGATACAAAATGGAATATTAGTTAAACGATGTCATAACAACTCATATAGATTTACTCAATAACGTATGCAATATTTTTTTTTTTTGTTATCGTGTCATTTTTGAAAACGAGAAATAATAAATGAAGTAATATAATATTATATCATTTCATTGTTTGAGGAATTGATCCTAAAATAACTTTTTGTTAGTAAAAATTTACAAGATAACAAAACATACAAGATTACAAGAAAATGAAATGAAGACATAAAATCTCTTCAGGTTGAGGCGCGGATATCTCGCTCTCTTTAAGGATATTCAAGTACACTGCAATAAATGTTTTCACCGATCCAGCAGTAGTACTCTTTGACTTGTCCCTTTCAGGATACAACAACCTTCATAAAATATAACTCAACAACTCTGGACAAGAGCTGAGTCTTAAGCTCCACAGAAAAGAACGCATCCCTTCAACTAATACTAACTATCTTTTTAGACTTACACTTTATGCGCTCTATATTTTATTGTATGTTGTGTGTATAAACCAAATGAATACCACCACTATTTATACTAGAAGAAGTTTTTCTAATAATAAATAAAAAGATAATGAATAATAAATAGTGAAAATAATGGCTTTAAGAACTACATATGTTACAAGGTATAATGGAAGAAGAATAACGGTGAAGTAATACCAAAGGCCACCACCAAAGGCTAAGAGCTATTAACATTACAAACAGTAACTCCAAATGGAGTAAAGCAGCACTAAGTGCCACCAACGGTCAGCAGCTATTACTCCCCACAAATGAAAGTCAGTAAAATATCCTAATGAATCCATAAATAGAGGAAGTAAAAACAATGGTCAATGTGGCAATGCAACATTTTTTTACTTTTATAATAGTAAAATGCCCCACACTAACACTTTCTTCCTAAATTGAATGAATGCATGTTCATTACAAACTCACATGTCTAAAACATTTATAAGTTATTGAGAGAATATATGTATTATTTAGGCATGATAGATAATAGAATAATTTATTTTGTACATAATTAATATTTGTATAATTTTAGCCAGTCAGCTATCAAATAAATATTTTATAAATGGTAAAATGGTTTGATAGACTCTTGTACTTGTATCAGTTTATATTTTGAATCCTTTCACTTAATTATTTGACAAATGGACCCTTAGACTCAATAAAACACAATTTAACAGATCTCTCTGACCATTGACCAGACTTATATGGTGGCTTAGGTTGTTAGTTTATGAAGGTTGGAGGAGGAAAGGAAATGGGGTGCGCGGCGGAGATGATGCTAGGTGAGGCAGATCCGATTACGCCGACAAAAGTGATGACGACGGCGGCTTGGCTTCTCCGGTAGATGTTTGGCTGTGAACAGTGAAAATAGGAGAATTGGATGTATGCAGTTTTACTTTAAAGAAAAAATTAAAATTTTATTATCTTACCTTTTATTAAACAATTTTGATTAATATTCTTAAAAAATAGTTATGAAATAATTATGACATGGAACTAACATATATGAGTGATTATGACATGTCATTTATGTAAAGGAGAGTAAGCTATACACATGTGTGAAGGGCTTAAAATTTTCATTTTAATTGAGTCTAAGGGTTCAGTTAACAAATGACTAAGTAAAAGGATCCAGATACAAATTGATACAAGTATAAGAGTCCATCATACCATTTTGCCTTTATAAATTTATGAAATAAATATAAAGAATAAATTTTGAATTTAACAAATAAAAATAAATGGTAGTAAAATATGAAGCTTGAATCTAAATTTGATAAATACTAAATTCCCATTGTCTGAGCAAGTGGAGTTAGGTTTGGAAGATTTTTTTCCCATCAAATTTCATATATGATATTTGTATTGGATCCAATTAAATTTGGAATCTTGCATTGTATGACAAAATTTTGTTAATATTAGAACTTAATAATAAGAGGAGAATTTACATAAATCCCACTGGTTTAAGAGTTAATTACTTAGATACAATCTAGTTCATAATATTATGTATCTTATTAGATTTTGATGCATCATGATACGTCCAGATACATGTATATATATATCTCAAATATATAGGTCAAATTTAGGTATAGTTTATTTTAGATACATGCATTCAAGTCGATTCACATGTATCTAGGATACATAACAAATTAATCACTCACCTTCTCATGTCTCTCCAAACTTGCTCGATACTCTCCCATGTATCTAGCATACCAATTCATGTGAATAACACTGATATCTACATATATAAATATATCTATGTGTGTGCATATATATATATATATATATATATACACACACACACACTTCTCCCCTAATTTTGTATATCTAATAGTAAAAATACAAGTTTCTAAGTATAAGCTATGTAAGAAACTCTTAATTTATGGTTTGATATGTAGTGTTTTGAAAGTATAGCTAATAATATGATAGTAAAATATGTCCAACTATGTAGTTTTATCATAACTAAAGTTGTATGTTATTTTTTAATAACTTAAACTTCTGTATAAGATGCTCACACTTTAATATGGTATTAGAGAAGTTCTGAAAGCGAATTTCAACACCACCCATATTAAAAAGAGCTTATACGTGCTTTGCTAATCACAAAACATCAGGCTTTCACATTAAAAAAACATATTAATATTATAATAATAAAATAATAAAAGTGTGGTTAATTCTTCCTAATAGCTTAAGCCTTGACAAAGCCAAAAAAAAAACATTTTTTGTCTGGTCAAAAATATAACAAGAGAACTATAGTGGAAGTCTTTCAAACAATTAACATGCCACTTTTTCAAATAAAGAAAGAAAAAAAAGGTAATAATATTACTAATATACCAATCAAACAAACAATATAATGTATGAGCCCAATTTTTGCAAGAAAGCAACCACATAAAAAAATAAAGTGTTAAGTCCAATAAAATCAGTTAGTAGTTTAGTCAGTTGGTGGATGGCTTTTCAGTTACCTTCATCTCTTTAAATTTATATATATTTTATGATAAATGTATGTAGTTAACACATGTGTTATATTTACTATTATTTTTGTGATTAATTATTTTTCTCGACAACATGTGGGCTATCATACTAGAACAAAAGCTAAGCATCAAGCGCTCGTGAAGATGTGTGTGTGTGGGGGGGGGGGGGGGGGTCCAAGACTTGTTGGCCTATATACCAAGCACATCAAATTTTATGGGGTTTAGGGTGAATTGGAGGATCCTATGTACATTTACCGACGATATATTTAGGGTAATTTCATAAATGATATTTAGATAGGATATAATATACGCAATGTGATTTTATAAATAAGATTTGGAGAGTATAGAGTAGGGGTGTTCAAAAGAAAATCGTAACTGATAAACCAATCACAAAATTGACTTATTGGTATTGGGTTGTCGAAGAAATAGTTGGTGAACGGATTAGAATTTTGTAATTAACGGCTTATTTGGTGCGGATGTGGATTATTCAATTTCCTTATCTGATAAACCGTTAACCCAATAAGAGTTACCATAGTTACACTTTTAACTTAGGTGTATTATCATCATTTAATATTTTTCCATATTATATAATTATATATTATTAGTCATAAGGTCATAAAGTAAAAAAAAATTGTATTTAAAATAACGAAAAATTTATTTTTAATGTGCGTTTATGGAGAAAGAAAGGTGGAGGTTAACCGATATAAGCGCTTGATAAGTCCTAATCCGTTATTGAACCAACTGATATCTTAAAGGTTGACTAGCAGATTAACAAACTTAAAAATCGATATCTGTTAGGCCAAACCATTAAGCGAATATTCTCCTAATCCATCCGACACATAGTCCTAGTATAGAGTATATTCAAATCATATTTCCTATTTTGAAACGTAAAAAAGCTATTTTCAATATATAGATCCTTAGCTAAAAAACAAGAGGGTAAAGACATGGAACAATATTATAGGGAGCATCTCAAAGTACTTTGAATAAAGAGATGTAACCACAACAAAGTAATATGATCGATAATTGATGTGCAATAATGCAACGTAAACTTACATCAAAGGACAATAAACTCCCTATGGAAACCTAAGTGAGAGGCATGCTCCAATATCAACTAACCTCCTATCTTAGTACATATCCTCCAGGACCTTCTATCTAATACCACATTTTTGGTAAGTTGAAAGTTGTGATAGGTCATGTATAAACAACATGCTTCACTTCGCGGCCTAACTTTACCTCTCCTAAAATGATTCATGGTCAACCCTGCATACCTCTGAATTGGAGTTGTGCATTTTATCTTCACGTATCTGAACCATCTCAGCTTTATCCGCATTTTACTTTCCACTGAGGTCTCACTCCTAGTATGACCATATATCCCACACAACATCCTCATCTCCGCAACTTTTATCTTGTGAACATGAAATTTCTTAACCGGCTCACACTCTATTCCATACAACATAATAGGTCTAGCCAACTCTATAAAACTTGCTTTATGTTTACGTGTTACCTTCTTTTCACACAAAACTATGGATGGAAGCCTCCATCTCATCAACCCAACACCAAATTGATGTGTGACATCACCGTTTATCTCTTTATTTCTCTTTAAATAATTAACCCAAAATACTTGAAACTCACTTTCTTTGTGACTGCATGTGTATTAGGTCTTACCTCCACACTAGTCTCATATGCTACGTTTCACACTCCGAGACTATACCCTGAGCGTCATCGGCACTCAACGTCATGGTTATCCTAAGCGTACCCATAACATGGTATACACGAGCATACATTTAAACATGAGCGGAAGAATACATTTGAAAGAATTTGAAGAGACATGTTTCATAAGAAAACAAATTTCATAACATAAGTCATCGAAATCCAAACGTAATATAATTATCCATCTATCTATGAAATCTCTAAAAATAAATTATATCATATCCAATTAAATTTAAATTAATATATTGTAGAGACCATTTCGAAAATGACGCTTCCAATAGAACTTTTTTTTTTCATTTTCCAATAATTAAGAGTACCGAATGATGTTGCAACTTGTAGTTATAGAAATTATACCATTACATGACAATGTAAAAATAATTTTTTTGTCTAGCCAAAAATATAACAAGATAATTAGTGGAGGTCATTCAAGCGCATGTCAATTTTTCAATGAAGGAAAAAAGTGATAATAATGTTACTTATGTATCAATCAATCAAACAAAACAATAGGAGAGTAGTCTGTTGGTGGGTTGGCTTCATCTTTTTGTTGTTGTTTTCTTTCATAAGTATTCTTTCTTAAAACTATCAAGACAAGATTAAGTAGGATCAGTATCAGAATATATTTATTAAGAGGTTCAAAATATGAAGTATGAAGAAATCAAATGTGGTTCAACATTTATTATAACTACATAAGAAATAATTTTAATCAAATATGAATAGTGTAATTTTCTATTGAAGGGGTTTCAGATGAATTATCTCAGCTCTACCTAACTTCGCCCTAGCTTGAATATGGAGTATTTGTTCACTCCCCCCGTTTTAATTTGTGTATCTTACTTTTGATATAGTTAGTTCGTTACAAATACAATATTTCTTTTCTTTTTAAAAAAACGCTTATTCTGATTTTGCATGTGACATGTGTAAGGTCACATGATTAAGAGACCATTTAGATTGAGTTAAAAGTCGATCAAACCTACTTTTAAGTCAGTTTTTGACTTCTGGAAGTGTTTAACAAATATAAAAAAAATAACTTAAAATATGTCAAAAATAACTTAAAATAAGTTACGAAGTGTTTGACAAGATTAAAAATAAATCAAAATGACTTAAAATAAGTCGAAAACCAGAAGTAGGTTTCCCCTAATTTTTATTTTTTGATATAAAAGTCATTTCATTTTGACTTTTTATTTTGACTTAAAACTACTTTTTTAAGTCAATCCAAACGTGTTCTAAATAATATTTTAACTCATTTTATATAGGAATACATCTTCAGTTTAAGAACACAAGATTATGCAGTTCTTTTACTCTGTTTAACTTTGTATTAAATCAAAATCATGCAAACAAATACGAAGAGAGTAACAATCATAAGGTTATTTGCAAATATGTTGCATTCTTGAGCCAAGTTTGATCTTTAATAGGGTGAGTAACAGACAAATAAAAATTCTTTCTATGCTAATAAGTTTAGATATTGTATACTAATACAAAATAAAAACGGTCGAAAACCATTGGTGAACAACAAACAAATAATATATAGATTTCTCTCATTTGATTTATAAAGTATATGAATGATAGGGGAACATCAAAGTAGTTGGGACACTAATAAAGCTCGTTGTTGCTAAGATAGGTTGTGTCTCATCAATCGTTTCTACTTTTAAGCTGCCGACATATTAATTTGAAATTCGTAAATTTATGACACTTAGGTATAAATTAACCCCAATAGTTGTTTTTGCATTGTAATGTGTGGATATGAGTCCCGAGCCTAAAGGTATAAAATTTTAACAAAAATTTTAAAACGGTATATAAATTTTTATTTTAACCAAAATGGAAAAATCGATGCTTTTACAACGATTTGTTAATTTTAAATATTTAACTATTTTTTTTTAAGAAATCGCTGCAATGGCAACAATTTCCAATATTAAATTCTTTTAATCTTTTTTGATAAATCGCTGCCTAGGCAGTGATTTAACTTAAATTATTAATTTTTAAAAAATAATAATAAAGCAAATCGCTCCCTATCAATTTCTTTTTAAAATTTAGAAAATAGATTAACTTAGATTGTGTACCAAGTTAATAGATAAGGACGAAAATAATCCTATTCATTATATCCTACTACTTAGAAATAATTATCTTATTATATTTATATTTCGATCATTTTTACGTATTAAATTTAATCTTGATCTAATTACATTAGAGTTGAATAAATTTTTTAAATTTTTTTTTTTAGTAAATCACTTGCGGCGATTTTACATTTTGTAATTTTTTTTAAAAAAAAATTATTAAAACGTTGCTCTTACAACGATTTGTACCCATTTTTTTTTAAAAAAATCAATTAATCGTTGTTATTGCAGCGATTTCATGAGAAATATTTTAAAAAAATTAAAAGAGAGAAATCGATGCACTAACAACGATTAACTAAAAAAAATTATTTAACTCTAATCTAATTAGATCAAGATTAAATTTAATATGTAAAAATTATCGAAATATAAATATAATAAGATAATTATTTCTATGTAGTAGGATAGAATGAATAGGATTATTTTCGTCCTTTATCTATTAACTTGGTACGCAATCTAAGTTAATCTATTTTCTAATTTTTTTTTAAAAAAAATGATACAAATAGCTGTCTAGGCAGCGATTTGCTTTAAAAAAAATTTAATTAATAATTTAAGTTAAATTGTTACCTAGGTAGTGATTTATTAAAAAAGATTTAAAAAATTATATATTGGAAGTCGCTGCCATTGCAGCGATATCTTTAAAAAAAATCTTTTTTTTATATTCAAAATTAGCAAATCGTTGCAAAGCAGAGATTTTATCGTTTTGATTAAAATGAAAATTTATATACCGTTTTGAAATATTTGTTAAAATTTATACCCTTTAGACTCCGGACTCGACTTTTGTCCGGTCTAATTAATACCCCTTCACGCCCAGGCCAACTGAGGCGTGGATCGCAAGCTCAAATATGGACTTGACTTGAATACCATATAAAGATATGACATATAAATCTAACTTAACCCCAAAAGCTAGAAAGACTGTAAATCCATATAAATAAACCACCAATTCATTCCCCAATTAATGTGAAACTCTAATAGTAACTATGCAAATTTTAAAAAAAAATAAAAAAATTAATAAATATGTCAAGCATTAATTTAGGGACTCATTCCATGTATTTTGTTTCATGTTGCTGCAAAGCCTATATCGAAAGTAAACGTAGCTTATGTATATTAGTTAATCTTTTGTTATATTCTCGTGTTTTCTTCCATTCGACACTTCATATTTATTTTTTAATGATCATGACGTTCGAAGTAGTTTATCCTTAATAATAAAGTCTCATTTGTTTTCATTAAGAGTAGGATGTTTGAATCCGAATACATATCTAAATATTAAGATTTACATTAAGATTCAGGTGTTTTGATCTGAATACATATCTAAATATTAAGATGTGGTCTCTAAATCTGAACTATAAATAATTAATGTTGTTTGTTTTCAATATTTGAAGATGCATGTGAAATTAATATTAAATTAATAATATATCATAAAAATTTCATTTCAACAAAATATATCAATTTTGATTAAAAAAAGTTTTAATATTTGAAGATGCATGTGAAATTAATATTAAATTAATAATATATCATAAAAATTTCATTTCAACAAAATATATCAATTTTGATTAAAAAAAGTTTTAAAAGTTTTAATATTCATGATTTGAAGTACTATTTTTTCATTCAAAAACTTGAGAAACACAAATACACCAACAGTCAATACAAGAAAATTATTACTATAAAAAAATACTTGAAAAGATTTATGAAAATTTACCAGTTCTAGAGGGGGGGAAATGATGTTTGATTGAGAAAAGAGAGAAAAAAAGTTTTTGGTTAAGAGATAAAAAGGCACGCTCAAAGCAGACAAAAAAAAATTATTATTTGATATTTATTAAATAAATTTGATTGTTGTTAAGAGTTTCCTACAGATCTGATTCATTCAGACCTCTTCAGACCCATTAAGAGGTTTTTTTAAAAAATAAAACAAATAAACTTAATGGGTTGAATATGAATGAATAAGATTCAAACCTACAAATCAAACATACTTAATAGGCTGAATCTGAATGATAAAAATTCAGTCCTCCATTAAGTGCAAACAAATGAGGCCTAATATACTTTATTATTACAAATACCTTAGTAAAATAAATATTATATAAATAGAGACTATATAATTAGTAAGACATAAATAAGGATACAAAATAATTAATAAAAACTCCCAACTAATATTTCTTAAGAGACATAAAAAAAAGTACAACGGATAATTAATCATCAGTATATTTAATATAACTAGTGAAACTATTCGCGCTTCGCGCGATTATATATAATATTTATTAGATAATAATATGAAATATGTAATATTTAGGATGGTGTCGAATGTATAGATAATATTAATATTTCTACTCGTCTGCGATATCATAGACTTTTTTTAAACATATAATATATATATATATATATATATATATATATATATATATATATTTAGAACAAAATATTCACCGTGATGAAATAAATGGACTAAGAGATAATATGTTGAAATAACAATATATTGTATTAGATTGAAAATATTTTATATATTTTA
This sequence comes from Solanum chmielewskii, assembly GCA_027704785.1. Classification (NCBI taxonomy): domain Eukaryota; kingdom Viridiplantae; phylum Streptophyta; class Magnoliopsida; order Solanales; family Solanaceae; genus Solanum; species Solanum chmielewskii. The sequence continues at coordinate 54,812,076 of JAKWIX010000329.1, read as the reverse complement.
ATTTTCTATATCTTTTGTAGGATTACTAATGGTCTATCTTTTGTAGCAATACTAATGTTCTGGTCAAACTCTGATTTCGTCAAAACAAAATTGATTTTTTTAATTTTATTATTACATTTACTTATTAGAATTTTTTAAACATTAATTAAATATTTAATAAAACTTACGAAAAAAATTAAACATATTAAAGTTATGAATAATATTTAAAATCAAATGTTACAAGTAAGACGAAGAGACATGAGTTATAAATAATTCAAATCTATAATTTTATTAGACAATTAATGTATTACTAATTATATATTGATTTTGTTTGTAAAATAAATAAATAAAAATAAGAGGTGAAAATACAAAAAATGAACAGAGAAAATATAATAATTGGTGATTACATAAAAATTATAAATGCATTTCGAAGCAAAAAGAACGGTGGCAGATTGTTACATACACAAAAAAATGATATCATGAAAATAATATTTTATTTTTCAATTATTTTTTATAATTAAAATAAAAATCAAACTAATCATCATAAATTTTTTTTGTTGTTAAAATAAAATAATTATATTAATTTTGTCATAACAAAAAGAAAGTAGAATACTAAAGGATCAAATGATTAACATTGACAATATAATACATTTAGCTAAATTTTTTATATAAATCAAAATTTAAAAAACTCTAGCTGTAACGACCTGTTTAGTCGTTTTGAGTAGCAGACTTCAATTCTGGAAAAACTGGCAGAAGCGACGGACCCCCCGACGGAACGTCATAGGCACGACGGACCGTCGAGGGTGTCTCGTTCCAAAACACTTAGAAATTCTGAAATTGGGTACTGAAAATCGACTCTCTGAACTTCGTGACGAAATGGCAGGACGGACCGTCACAGGCGTGACGGACCTTCGTGAGCTCTCGTTTCAAAACACTTCAACTCTTGAAAAGTTGGTACAGGGAACGATTCTCTGAACGTCGTGACGGAAGTGCAGGACGGACCGTCGTAGATACGACGGGCCGTCACAGACTTGTTAAGAAAATTTAGTACATGACGAACCTGCGTGACGGACCGTCGAAGGCACGACGGACCGTCACAGGTTGCGTAATCCCAGGCGGAGTCGGATTTCTGGTTAAGTTTTAAAGGGGCGTTTTGGACTATTCCTGCTATAATTATAAATTTCGTGGGTTAACATTAATAACTCAGCTTCTTGGGGGATAAAAAAGGTAATTTTGAGTTAATTAGTGGACTACTATTTCCATCTTTTATACCTAATTATATGCTAATTAGGGTAAGAGAAAGAGGGTTTTGAATAAGAAAAATTTGAAAGAACCAAGAGAGGGAGAATCGATCAAGAGAGAGAGGAACGAAGCAGCTTTGAGGATTAACTTGCTTGATTTCAATTCTTCGGTGGAGGTCGGTTATGGTTATTTTTATGCTATTCGTAGTAAACTCTTAATAGCGAATGATTTGTATTGGTAGTATTGTAAACTCTTCTATATGCTTAATTGTATGCTTGCATGAATGTGATTATGAAATTGTGATATAATAAGCATGATGAAGCTATTGAATCCTAAATCTTGAAAAGAAACCTAATCTACTTTGTTAATGATGATGCCTTGGTATAAAAGAAGGCTTGATGAACGAAAGTAGTGAGATTAGGGGATCGGGTGCCACGTTCCGGTACCAGGATAATATATGAGGATCGAGTGCCACGTTCCGGTACCAGGATAGAATATGAGGATCGGGTGCCACGTTCCGGTACCAGGATAGAATATGAGGATCGGAGTGTCACGTTCCGACACCAGGATAGTATATGGATCGGGTGCCACGTTTCGGTACCAGGATAGAATATGAAGATCGGGTGCCACGTTCCGGTACCAGGATAGAATATGAGGATCGGAGTGTCACGTTCCGACACCAGGATAGAATATGGATCGGGTGCCACGTTCCGGTACCAGGATAGAATATGGATCGGGTGCCACGTTCCGGTACCAGGATAGAATATGAGGATCGGAGTGTCACGTTCCGACACCAGGATAGCATATGAGGAGCGGAGTGTCACGTGCCGACACGAGGGGAATAAAGATAATGAATCTTGAAAGATGATAATATATTCAAATCTAATGAACCTAATTCCCAAACGAGTATGATGAGGAGGCGTGAGTCCTCATCGATGTGCTTGGTGTTGTAACCAAGGGTTATGGTAACTGTAAATGCTGCATGCTAAGGATATTAGTTGATTTTATGATATTGCTTAATATATACTGTTTTCTATTTTGAGTTGGCCGATGATATCTACTCAGTACCCGTGTTTTGTACTGACCCCTACTTTTATGTTTTCTTCTTGTTTATTTGTGGAGTGCAGCAAACGTGCCGTTGTCTTCGACTCAACAGTAATTCAAGCCAGTCTTACTACATCGGAAATTCAGGGTGAGCTAATGCTTCTAGCTTGGACTGGATCTTCTTCTTCAAGTCTTGATGCCTTGAACTTCCGGCATGGACTAGCTTCTTATGTATTTTTAGCTTTTAGAATACTCTTAGTTTAGTCATTTGATCATAGATGTTCTTGTGGTGATGACTTCCAGATTTTGGGGATAATAATAGTTATTGATTTTATTAATGAGTTAAGTCTTCCGCATTACTTTTTGTTGATATTATATTGAAATGTTAAGGTTTAGATTGGTTGGTTCGCTCACATAGGAGGGTAAAATGTGGGTGCCAGTCGCGGCCCGATTTGGGTCGTGACAAACTTGGTATCAGAGCATTAGGTTCGTTGGTCTCATCACACAAGAACGAGTCTAGTAGAGTCTTAAGGAACGGTAGGGGGACGCCTTTACTTTTCTTTGAGAAGCTATAAGACTTTAGGAAAATTCCATTCTTTCATTCTTTCTTTCGTGCTATTACTTGGGTCCAATTGGTATCTAGGTGATACAAATTGGTATCTGACCATCTTCACTCTATTTCGTAGATGGTTACAACTAGAGCAACAACCGCGCCAGCACCAGCACCGGCGGGACAGGGTGCGTCTGAACCAGCCACTGGGGCTGTAGCCAGAGGAAGAATAGCGGCAAGAGGCCGTGGGAGAGGTCGTGGGAGGACGTCCTCTAGAGTTAGAGGACGAGCACCTAGCCCATCTGATACTAGGGCAGTGACTCCTCCACCGACTGAAGAGGTAGTGAGAGAGGGTGAGGAAGGGGAAACTGAACAAGTACAGAACGAGGGATTGCCTCCCTAACCCACCCCAGACATGATCAATCAGGTTCTTGCTTATCTAAGTGGGTTATCTGATCAAGGTCAAGCACCTCCAGTGTTTTCTGCACCAGCACCTCAGGCTCCGGAGATACAACATGCGGCTACTATGGCTCCCCGCATGGATGTTCCATTGGAAATATGCACATTTCCTCGTCTGACTACAGGGCCTATAATGACAAGTGATCAGCATGAACTTTTCAGTAAGTTCTTGAAATTGAAACCTCCAGTCTTCAAGGGTGTTGAATTTGAGGATGCTTACGATTTTTTGGTTGACTGTCATGAGCTACTACACAAGATGGGTATAGTAGAACGGTTTGGTGTTGAGTTCGTGAGTTATCAGTTTCAAGGGAACGCCAAAATGTGGTGGCGGTCACATGTTGAGTGTCAACCAACAGAGGCACCACCTATGACTTGGGCTTCATTCTCTAGTTTGTTTATGGAGAAGTATATCCCGCGGACTTTGAGGGATAGGAAAAGAGATGAATTCTTAAGTCTAGAGCAAGGTAGGATGTCGGTTACTGCATACGAGGCTAAGTTTCGTGCATTATCTCGGTATGCCACCCAACTATGTTTCAGTCCACAAGAGCGGATTCACCGTTTTGTGAAGGGGTTGAGATCAGAGTTGCGGATTTCAGCTTTACAGGTAGCGGCTACAACGAAATCTTTTCAAGAAGTGGTAGACTTCGTAATAGAGGTAGAGGGAGTGAAGCCAGATGACTTCACCATGGCAACTACATCAAAAAGGTTTCGAAAGGGAGGTGAGTTTAATGGTTCTTACTCTAAAGGACAGGGTTCCGGAGGTTACTCAGTTCGACCCATTCATTCTTCACTACAGACTGTAGTTGGGGGTCCACTTCCGACCGGTCAACACTTCTCTGAGAGACCTATGAATGAACCCAGAGAGTGCTATGGATGTGGGGAGATTGGATATATTAAGAGATATTGTCCAAAACAGAGTTACAGACCTCCAAATGTTAGAGGTAGAGGTGGTCATGGTAGAGGCTGTCATTCTGGAGGATGCGGTGGTCGAGGTAATGGTGGTCACCAAAACGGCCGGGGTGATGGGCAAACTGGAGCCACTACATCACAACATGGTAGGGGCAACGGACAGACAAGTAATGGGGCCCATTGCTACGCTTTTCCTGGGAGATCTGAAGCGGAGACATCAGATGCTGTCATCACAGGTAATCTTTTGATTTGTGATTGCATGGCTTCTGTATTGTTTGATCCTGGATCCACATTTTCTTATGTATCTTCCTCATTTGCTAATGGTCTAAATTTACATTGTGAATTACTTGATATGCCTATTCGTGTTTCTACTCCGGTGGGTGAGTCTGTGGTAGTTGAAAAGGTATATAGGTCTTGTTTGGTGAACTTTGTGGGGAGCAACACTTATGTAGATTTGGTTATCTTAGAAATGGTTGATTTTGATGTAATTCTGGGTATGACTTGGCTTTCTCTGCAATTTGCGATCTTGGATTGTAATGCTAAAACGGTGACGTTAGCCAAGTCTGGGACAGATCCGTTAGTGTGGGAGGGTGACTACACTTCCAATCCGGTGCGTATCATCTCCTTTCTCGTGCTAAGAAAATGGTTAGTAAAGGGTGTTTAGCTTTCTTGGCACATCTCAAGGATAACACTACCCAAGTGCCTTCGATTGAGTCGGTTTTGGTGGTCCGTGAGTTTCTGGATGTGTTCCCTGCAGATCTTCCTGGTATGCCACCAGATAGGGACATTGACTTCTGTATTGATCTTGAACCGGGTACTCGCCCCATTTCTATACCCCCTTATAGAATGGCTCCAGCGGAGTTAAGAGAGTTAAAAGCCCAACTTCAAGAGTTGTTGAGCAAAGGCTTCATTAGACCAAGTGCATGCTCCGGTTTTATTTGTAAAGAAGAAGGATGAGAGTTTTCGGATGTGCATAGACTACCGGCAGTTGAACAAGGTAACTATTAAGAACAAGTATCCTCTTCCTCGCATTGATGACTTGTTCGATCAGTTACAAGGTGCTTGTGTCTTCTCTAAGATTGACTTGAGATCCGGTTATCATCAATTGAAAATACGGGCAACGGATGTGCCAAAGACTGTTTTTCTAACTAGGTATGGGCATTACGAATTTGTAGTGATGTCTTTTGGTCTTACGAATGCCCCTGCTGCGTTCATGAGCTTGATGAACGGGATTTTTAAGCCATATCTTGATCTATTTGTGATCGTATTTATTGATGATATATTGGTATACTCAAAGAGTAAGAAGGAACATGAAGAGCATTTGAGAATGGTATTGGAAATGTTGAGGGAGAAAAAGCTTTATGTCAAGTTCTCTAAGTGTGAGTTTTGGCTAGATGCAGTGTCCTTCTTGGGGCACGTGGTTTCTAAGGATGGAGTGATGGTGGATCCTTCTAAGATTGAGACAGTGAAGAATTGGGTAAGACCTACTAATGTGTCAGAAATAAGGAGCTTTGTTGGGTTAGCTAGCTACTACCGCCGATTTGTCAAGGGATTCTCTTCTATTGCTTCCCAATTGACGAACTTGACTAAGCAGAATGTTCCATTTGTATGGTCAAATGAGTGTGAGGAAAGCTTTCAGAAGCTCAAGACTCTGTTGACTACCGCACCAATTCTCACCTTGCCAGTGGAAGGTAAGAATTTCATTGTCTATTGTGATGCATCCTATTCGGGTTTGGGTGCAGTGCTAATGCAAGAGAAGAATGTGATTGCTTATGCTTCAAGATAATTAAAAGTGCATGAACGTAACTATCCAACTCATGATTTGGAATTGGCCGCAGTGGTGTTTGCATTAAAGCAATGGAGACACTATCTATATGGGGTTAAGTGTGAGGTCTACACGGATCATCGTAGCCTTCAGTATGTCTTTACTCAGAAAGATTTGAACTTAAGACAGAGGAGATGGATGGAGTTACTAAAGGACTGCGATATCACTATCTTGTATCATCCGGGAAAAGCGAATGTTGTGGCAGATGCTTTAAGTAGAAAAGCGGGAAGCATGGGAAGTCTAGCTCACTTGCAAGTTTCTAGACGTCCATTGGCTAGAGAGGTTCAGACTCTGGATAACGACTTGATGAGGTTAGAAGTAAATGAGAAGGGAGGATTGTTGGCTAGTGTGGAGTCAAGATCCTCTTTTCTTGACAAGATTAAGGGAAAACAGTTTAATGATGAAAAATTGATCCGGATCCGAGATAAAGTGTTGAAAGGAGAGGCTAAAGAAGCGACAATCGATGAGGAAGGTGTTATGAGAATCAAGGGAAGGGTATGTTTACCCCGAGTTGATGATTTGATCAACACTATTTTGACAGAGGCTCATAGTTCAAGGTATTCTATACATCCGGGTGCAACCAAGATGTACCGCGACCTAAAGCAACACTTTTGGTGGAGTAGAATGAAGCGGGATATTGTGGATTTTATTGCCAAATGTCCAAACTGTCAACAAGTAAAATATGAACACCAAAGGCCCGGAGGAACACTTCAGAGAATGCCCATTCCGGAATGGAAGTGGGAGAGAATTGCAATGGATTTTGTGGTTGGTCTTCCAAAGACATTGGGAAAGTTTGATTCTATTTGGGTAATTGTTGATAGGTTAACAAAGTCTGCTCACTTCATTCCGGTCAAGGTGACTTACAACGCAGAGAAGTTAGCCAAACTTTACATCTCGGAAGTGGTACGATTGCATGGGGTTCCACTCTCCATTATATCAGATAGAGGTACGCAGTTTACTTCTAAGTTTTGGAAAACATTGCATGCGGAATTGGGTACTAGGTTGGACCTTAGTACTGCGTTCCATCCTCAGACCGATGGTCAGTCTGAGCGAACGATTCAAGTGTTGGAGGATATGCTTCGTGCATGTGTGATAGAGTTTGGTGGCCATTGGGATAGCTTCTTACCCTTAGCAGAGTTCTCCTACAATAATAGCTATCACTCAAGCATTGATATGGCTCCATTTGAGGCACTATATGGGAGAAGATGTAGGTCTCCCATTGGGTGGTTTGATGCATTTGAAGTTAGACCTTGGGGTACTGACCTGCTGAGGGAATCGTTAGATAAAGTGAAATCTATTCAAGAAAAGCTTCTAGCGGCGCAAAGTAGACAAAAGGAATATGCAGATCGAAAGGTTAGAGACTTAGAGTTCATGGAGGGTGAACAAGTCTTGTTGAAAGTTTCACCAATGAAAGGGGTGATGCGGTTTGGTAAAAGACATAAACTAAGCCCAAGGTATATTGGTCCCTTCGAAGTACTTAAACGAGTAGGGGAGGTGGCTTATGAGTTAGCCTTGCCTCCAGGGCTGTCCGGAGTACATCTGGTATTCCATGTGTCTATGTTGAAAAGATATCATGGGGATGGAAACTACATTATCCGTTGGGATTCAGTTTTGCTTGACGAGAATTTGTCTTATGAGGAGGAACCTGTTGCCATTCTAGATAGGGAAATTCGCAAGTTGAGATCAAGGGAGATTGCATCCATCAAGGTGCAACGGAAGAATCGGCCGGTTGAAGAAGCAACTTGGGAGAAGGAGGTCGATATGCGAGAAAGATACCCACACCTGTTTACAGATTCAGGTACTCCTTTACGCCCTTGTTTTCCTTCTTGTGATCGTTCGGGGACGAACGATGGGTAAATTGGTATCTATTGTAACGACCTGTTTAGTCGTTTTGAGTAGCAGACTTCAATTCTGGAAAAACTGGCAGAAGCGACGGACCCCCCGACGGAACGTCATAGGCACGACGGACCGTCGAGGGTGTCTCGTTCCAAAACACTTAGAAATTCTGAAATTGGGTACTGAAAATCGACTCTCTGAACTTCGTGACGAAATGGCAGGACGGTCCGTCACAGGCGTGACGGACCTTCGTGAGCTCTCGTTTCAAAACACTTCAACTCTTGAAAAGTTGGTACAGGGAACGATTCTCTGAACGTCGTGACGGAAGTGCAGGACGGACCATCGTAGATACGACGGGCCGTCACAGACTTGTTAAGAAAATTTAGTCCATGACGAACCTGCGTGACGGACCGTCGAAGGCACGACGGACCGTCACAGGTTGCGTAATCCCAGGCGGAGTCGGATTTCTAGTTAAGTCTTAAAGGGGCGTTTTGGACTATTCCTGCTATAATTATAAATTTCGTGGGTTAACATTAATAACTCAGCTTCTTGAGGGATAAAAGAGGTAATTTTGAGTTAATTAGTGGACTACTATTTCCATCTTTTATACCTAATTATATGCTAATTAGGGTAAGAGAAAGAGGGTTTTGAATAAGAAAAATTTGAAAGAACCAAGAGAGGGAGAATCGATCAAGAGAGAGAGGAACGAAGCAGCTTTGAGGATTAACTTGCTTGATTTCAATTCTTCGGTGGAGGTAGGTTATGGTTATTTTTATGCTATTCGTAGTAAACTCTTAATAGCGAATGATATGTATTGTTAGTATTGTAAACTCTTCTATATGCTTAATTGTATGCTTGCATGAATGTGATTATGAAATTGTGATATAATAAGCATGATGAAGCTATGAATCCTAAATCTTGAAAAGAAACCCTAATCTACTTTGTTAATGATGATGCCTTGGTATAAAAGAAGGTTTGATGAACGAAAGTAGTGAGATTAGGGGATCGGGTGCCACGTTCCGGTACCAGGATAATATATGAGGATCGGGTGCCACGTTCCGGTACCAGGATAGAATATGAGGATCGGGTGCCACGTTCCGGTACCAGGATAGAATATGAGGATCGGAGTGTCACGTTCCGACACCAGGATAGTATATGGATCGGGTGCCACGTTCCGGTACCAGGATAGAATATGAGGATCGGGTGCCACGTTCCGGTACCAGGATAGAATATGAGGATCGGAGTGTCACGTTCCGACACCAGGATAGAATATGGATCGGGTGCCACGTTCTGGTACCAGGATAGAATATGAATCGGGTGCCACGTTCCGGTACCAGGATAGAATATGAGGATCGGAGTGTCACGTTCCGACACCAGGATAGCATATGAGGAGCGGAGTGTCACGTGCCGACACGAGGGGAATAAAGATAATGAATCTTGAAAGATGATAATATATTCAAATCTAATGAACCTAATTCCCAAACGAGTATGATGAGGAGGCGTGAGTCCTCATCGATGTGCTTGGTGTTGTAACCAAGGGTTATGGTAACTGTAAATGCTGCATGCTAAGGATATTAGTTGATTTTATGATATTGCTTAATATATACTGTTTTCTATTTTGAGTTGGCCGATGATATCTACTCAGTACCCGTGTTTTGTACTGACCCCTACTTTTATGTTTTCTTCTTGTTTATTTGTGGAGTGCAGCAAACATGTCGTTGTCTTCGACTCAACAGTAATTCAAGTCAGTCTTACTACATCGGAAATTCAGGGTGAGCTAATGCTTCTAGCTTGGACTGGATCTTCTTCTTCAAGTCTTGATGCCTTGAACTTCCGGCATGGACTAGCTTCTTATGTATTTTTAGCTTTTAGAATACTCTTAGTTTAGTCATTTGATCATAGATGTTCTTGTGGTGATGACTTCCAGATTTTGGGGATAATAATAGTTATTGATTTTATTAATGAGTTAAGTCTTCCGCATTACTTTCTGTTGATATTATATTGAAATGTTAAGGTTTAGATTGGTTGGTTCGCTCACATAGGAGGGTAAAATGTGGGTGCCAGTCGCGGCCCGATTTGGGTCGTGACACTAGCAAAAGTAACTAAGTTGCTAATACAATTCATAGTGAAAAAATAATCTCTAGTAATGCTTCATTTTTTTCCTTCTACCATCTTCCTTTGCAAAGAGATCCACCATCATGTTTGATCCATATATCAAACTCTTATTATATGCAACCAACTGAATCATATACCAATTAAAAATAATTATGTCAAAAAAAAAGAAGAATGAAATAAAACTATATATAATATATTTGTATATTATCTTTTCAATAGTACTAACAATACTAAATAATAATTATTTCTAGAAATCTAACAAATATTATAATCAAACTATATTATATCTGGAAAACTAACTATTAGAAAGAGCAATTGCATATGGACAACACATTGTTAAGAGCTACAGAAATTTTTTAATTATACTTACTTTATAAGTTATAATACAAACATAAAAAATATATATTATGAAAATATGTCTTAGTACATAAAATAAAAAGAAAGACTTTAGAATGAAATATATTCTACCTTTATATACATTTTTTTGTTACATGTTAGTTAATTTACAAAAAAGTATGATGAAGAAGAGAAATTATAACTTTATATGTGAATCTTCATGAAAATAAATATGAATTTATATAGACAAAATAAAGGAAATAAAAAAATAAGGACTTGAGAATGATATATTTATTAACTTCATGTACTTTTTTCTTGTTACATGTTAGTTTCATTCACAAATCAAATACTAATTTATATAGACAAAAATAGAAAAAATAAAAAATAAAAATTTGCAATGAAATATTTCATACCTTCGTATACTTTTTTGTTGTCACAAACCAAACCTATATGATGAAAAGAGAAAGGATAATTGTGAATGTGAATCTTCATAAATTAATATGAATTTATAGGCAAACTAAAGGAATACCATAAGACATCATAAACTTACAAATTTAATTTGGAGGTTATGGACATAAAAATAATGAGAGTTATGAATATTATTAAAAGTAAAAATTAAAGAGGGGCAAGTCATGATTAGTAACTCCTAGTAAATAAATTAAAAAATAAAAATAAAAATACTTAAAATGTAAAAAAAAAAAATTATTATGATTTCATGATTAGAAGTGAGATAAACAAATAGAGAAAAATCTAGAGATTTTTTTTTTATAAATGTTTCTACATTAATAAAATATTTATTTGTATAAATAAAGTAATATATTTTTATGATAAAATAATTAATTTAAATTTAAAAAAGTCAAAAATAAATAAATTATATTTCTCTTTTATTATGAGTGAGATAAATAAATAAAAAAGATGAAGAGTTTTTGTTATAAATAATCCTCCATTAATAAAATATTTATTTTTAATAAATTTTAGTAATCCTTTTTATGATATGATAATTAATTTATTTTTTAATAAAAAAACAAAAAAAGAGAAAAAAATAAATGCAAATGGAGGACTAGAGAGGTGCCACATCACTTGTCTATGGTCCTCACTTATATATATATATATATATATTATTCTGTACAATTACTGTTATTGGAGTGTTTCATAACATACATAAAAATTATATATTGCAAGTTGAGAAAACAAAGCACATCGATCAAGTGAACAAACCTCACCAGAATAGTTATTTTGATTTGGTAAAATATAGTAAAATCAAACAAATAAAATTTCAATTTATTATCAAATTTTATAATGGAATAATGTTCTAACCCTTTTTAACTCATAATGCTTAGAGAACCCCAACGAAGTGGGGGCACAAATAACCTTGTCCAAATTAAAGTTATGAGATAACAAGTGGTGCATTACATAATTATTATCGCGATCGAGTGAAAGAATTTCAATCTTCTCCTCTCGTGAAAATCCAAACTTCTCCTCTCTAAAGTCGAAGTAACTAAGAGTTTCCCTCCAATAAAGTATCCCATCGAGGAAACTACAATCTTGATCAATAAATCGCGAAAAAGAAAATCCACGAAGTAATTCTATTGCTCACCCGTGCTTATATTATGTATATCAGCAAATAATTTGAGAGATTTTATCATAAAAACAAATAAGGTCATTGCAATGATTCGAGCATACGTTGTGTATTGGATGTGACTGTTCTAATAAGATGGGGGTGGTTGATTGACGGATATGAGAACGAGCAACGTGGAAATTGATGAAGTTGGCATCACATCGTATTAAAGTGTTCCAAGATGTTGAAATACACGTGAATCACATTAGAGACTTGGCTGGCAACCATGAGAGTATTTTGAATACTATATCATCTTCACATTCAACTATGGAATATTTCTTTTTTAAGGATTCGTTCCATGTTTGTTTGTTTGCTGCAAAGCCTATAGAGAAAACAAGAAGAAATAAACCTAAAATAAATTGCATTGCCATTAATTATATAAAGTTGTATGCTACAAGGCTTCTCCATATTTGGTCACTAACCAGTAATGTTGAAAATTTTATTTTAAAAAGTTGTAGAAAGTCAAATTTCTAGTCACATAGATGGGGCAGTACAAAGGGGTTAAAAATCTTACATTAAAATCACTTTCAATAATTTTATTAGTATTAAATAGCCAACATAAAATATGTAATTTACTTAATTTAGAATTTAAAATAACGTAAAATAAATCAATAATCTAACTTAAAATGTATTAAAGAGGCCAGGAAAAGTGTTGATCTTCCTCGTGATGACATTGTATAAGTAAACTTGAGACCTATATAAATACCACTAAGGCCATAATGACAATAATTCACATCTAATTTAAGGGAGATCGAGCAATGCAAGATCTGACTTGAGAAAGTTGGAATCTTGTGATATCAAATCTTTAAAAACAAAATTGAATTATATTCTTGAAAACCTACTAGCTAAAAAGAAGTTCTACTATTCTACCTCAAGGCAAAGTATAAAAAGAAAACAACGTAAGGTGTTGAAGATAAAAACTGATGAAGCTATTATTGAATTTTACATCAATTATTAGAAAATCTAGGACAAAAATAATCATTATAAAAACATTAAAAATCGTGAAGAACGGTCAGAAGTTCAATTCATCAACTAGTGAGCTTGATTCAGGGGCGGCTCAAGGTAATTGGGGGACTAAAGAGAAATTTCAATTCGCGGCCTAAAATATAAATGAATTTCATATACATATGTATTAATTTTTCTCACACTATTCAGATGAAAATTATTAGTTTTTTAATAATGTTTTTTTCAGTTACTAGCTTTAGATAAGATTTTATTAACTCAACATTGAAAAACATCTTTTAAGTGAGGTAATTATTATATGTATTGTTAACATAGTGCTACAAGTGATAAATTGATAAATACTAAATAAAGATAAGAGTTAGAACCATAGAATTTAACTCAAGAAGTTAATAATTTGGTATACCTCATTTTAATATGCTTGTAATAATGTTTGAAACTAAAATTTAAAAAGGAATTTGTAATTCACTTGTTCAACGCTTTTCACCTAACGTAGGGTACCTATGTGTCACTTAAACACTTTTTGCACAGATGGAGTGCCGCGTAAATTTCACTGATGCTAGGCGCTTAAACATGAAATTTTTGTCTGATGTGGAGTTCCCAACAGTAATGTTACTCAACATCATTTATTTATATTGATGTTATTCCAATTATACCCTAATTTAAACCCCTATTTCTCTCTTCTTTTTCAATTTCTTCCTTCTTTTTCAATTTCTCTCTTCTTCAGTCTTTCATGTCAAGCTTCTGCAATTCTTTCATGGCATATGTGGATGAAGGTCTATATTGTAGGTGTGATAATGATGCATTATTAAAGAATTCATGGATCCAATTAAATACAGGGCGAAGGTTTTTGACTTGTAGAATTTCAAAGGTAAAATTCTTGTTTTCCTTACATTTTTCAGGTCAATTAGACGATTAATTCATTTACGTCTAATTCTGTTTGTTTGGTTTTTATAGAAAATGGGTGATTGTGACTATTTTCTTTGATATGAAGATCAACACCCTCCACAAGCAAATATAGTAATGTGGGGATTGTTGAAGAAAGTCAATGCTTCTGATGAAAAGTTAAAGCGAGCAAGAAATATATTTATTGTTGGTGTCGTTACTACTGGGTTGCTTATGTTTGGAATATGGAAATTGAAGCCTAATTGTTAGTGCTCTTCAGGTGTTCGATCTAATACTATTTTGATGAGTCAAACAGTGTTCGATGTAGTAGTATTTTAGATGTTGTTGTTGCAGTAAATTTTTTATGTAATTTTCTTTTTGAATCCAATGAAATTCTAAGTTCTATTAGTATTTTGATCTTGTTATTATTGTATTATCAAAAGAAAATACACAGGCTATAAACAATTATCATATTCGTCACAATGTAACATTCAAATTACACAAGACGTAGAGAGTTATATTGAATGTTCCATAATGAGCTAAAAGTTAGCATTATGCTACATAATATTCAAGGATACAATCCAAAAAAGTGTACCAAAATAAGGTCCCAAAATAAAGCTAGCGCAAACAAAAGTTACATACAAACTTCACAAAAGTGTTTACTAGTACCAAAATAAAGTTAGCATACTCCAAAAACATACAACAATTGGTGTTACTTCTTCTTTTTGTTTGTCATTTGCTGCAATTGGGAAGTGGTGACAACATCCTTATTTTTTCATCTTAAGCTTCTAGGCTTAAAGCCACTGTCTATACCCGTTATACTTGCATCCTTGTAACTTGAACCTGTTGGTAGAATTCTTTGACTTGAAGTCCCAGGTTGTTTATTGAAGAACAAATCAAAATTAATATATAAATTTTCAGACATTTAAGAGACAGTTAGTGACATACTTACGTTTAGTATTTGGGTTCCACTTGCACTTATGTAAATGCCAAATCCAACATTATTTGCTCCACCTTTAGTTTGCCTCTTCAATCCCCTTCTTGCAGAATCTTCTCCAGTTCCAACATTTCCTCTTTTTTGTCCGACAGTTTGTCCCATTATTGCAAACAAATAAAAAGAAGTATGCAAATGGCGTATTATTATGAAGAAGGAGAATAATTGACTTGGACACATTGTTAGATGATTATTGTAGTGTTGTATTCCAGGTGTGTTCTGGTGATCTTCACAAATGTACGGATCCGGTCCCTAACTAAGTGTTTTCATCGAGGTTCAAAATGTTGTACGCTTGTAAAGTTATCTCGTGAGGTGGTTGGTGGAAAGGTCAACTTACTTCACCAATATAAATGAACGAGGTTTTTTGTTGAGTGGTCAATAACTCTTGTTGGCGATTGATATATATTAAACAATTTTAAGTTTGGGGCCGTGGGTCACCCATGTGGACCGATCTGATTTGTTTTATGTCTTATTCAATTAATTAATTAATTTGGATAATTCCTTTTACAAGGATAAGGCAGAACAATTGCATAGTAACTGTTCAACCTCTCCGTAAAAGACTCCAAGTGGGAGTATTTTGGATGAAAATGTGAAAAAGTCTAGGAGAGAAAAACCTAAGAAACAACTGGGAAAAGAAAAATCTAGTTATCCTAGAAAAAATTAATTAATTAACAAACAAAGAAGACTTCTAGTTTGTGAACAAAGATCTTTGTTTGATTCCCTAGTGATTCAAAGAGAGACTTGAGAGCAATCCTATCAAAGAAGCAAAATCAACGACTTTTGCTATAAATTACAAGATACACATATTGATATTGATTTGCCTTATGATTCCTTCAATGACATTAGATTCATTGTTATTGATCCCATTATGTGCGGCTTCCTTGTGTTTTCACTGTGTATGTTGATAAGAACTAAAATTGAGACTATTTTTTTCTAAAAATCAGTGAATAGAAAAAGTTGGAAGATGTTAATTTTTTTACGCTTGAATGTGGATTGGATATATAGTAAATAGGTTTCAGAACCCTATTTGATTGTGAATCGTGAAATAAATATGATTTCTTGTCCTACTAAGAAAGAAATTCTGCATTTTTTTAACAGACTGCTTCTGTTTAATAGCAATCTGAAAATTGATTGTACAATCATTTTTGCTGAAACTTAAAGTTGCATAATCTATTTGTTTATAGCTTCCCAAAAACAAATTATAATGGAAAAACAAATTTAAAAAGAGTGAGATATACATTGTTGAAAATTGACTGTTTTTTTAAAAAAAACTGCTTGTCAGTAGCAATCTGAAAATTCGGTGTACAATTTATTGGTTGGGAACTCATGTTCTTTATGATATTATCATTAACATCTTTCTAAATATAAATTATGATAGAGAAACAAACTTAAAATGAGTAAGATATGAACTTTTTAAGTTGAGCTGAAAAAGAAAAAAGTATTTTTTTAAGGAATTTTTATTTTGGACTGATATTAGTATCCTATTTAGGATTATTTTTATGTGTCCTATTTAGGATCTTATAGTTCTTGTGTATTTGTTTAGTCCTTATGTTCCTTAAACAGTTGCTCGTGTTTTATGAGAAATTTGAGATATATGTTGTCACATTAAATAGTATTAACCATATTTTTTTGTTCGCATTTCAGATATTAGTTAACAGGAACATGCTCAAAGTACTTCAAGTAGGAGTTCTGAAAGTCGAGCAAAAAGATGAGGTAGAAGAGCAACCCACCGTAAGACATGTTTCCGAAGGTGAGAAATCATACATATCTGTGTCCCAAAATAGACATGAAGTATATTATATAATGAAAGACCCATTTGAAGGAAAAGAACAAAAGATCTAAAAGAGTTTAGATCTTTGAAGATGGATCCCCTTGGTTGTTTAATAGAATTTCTCTATATCTTTGTCATGAAATTTGAAAAGGTTAATGGAAGTGACATTCAAATGACGGATCGGCCCGCCCAAGCCCATCAAGTTTCTTGGCCCTTAAGGCTTGAATCGGGTGGGACTAAGCTGACCCTTTTTGACAACACTAATTGTTACCTTTTTCAAATTCTTAAAATAATACGTAAAATTATTGTACTATGTAGTATATAAAATAATAATATATAAACATAAAATAAATTATAAAAAACTTTATATATAAAAAAATTCTTAAATAAAATTTAACCAAATTTATGAAATATGCTAATTAAACATAAAAAATAGTTTGTAAATATGTTTATATGAAAATGATATTTTAGTATTGAGAAAAAGATTTTTTTTTTTTGCTTGTGCTTTTTTTAAAGAGAAGAAACTTCTTTCTAACCGCAGAAAAATAGCTTCTTCTTACATTTAAAAGTATTTTTACTAATTTTTCAAACATTTAATTTTTCTAATAAAAATATCTTTTCTTAAAATAAGTATTTTTGACCTCCCGATAGCAATAACAAGTAGACTTTAAATACTTGATAAGTTTCATTGTTTTCTAGTTAATATGTCACTGAAGTTCTTAAAAATTAATAAGCCTTATTTACTCCTTCAATACATTTAAGCAAATTCCGTTTTATATTCAATCAAACATCCGGTTAAAGAGTGGGGAAAATTCATGAATCATACCATATTTCCTGTCGAAAAAGCTTTAAAATGACCTATTAAAATAATTTAAGTATTCTCTCCTTCCACCAATTAGTTTTAAAATGGTCTTAACGTTTAATGCCCCTTATTTCACAGATATTTAATGTGGAATTTAACTAAATAATTTATACTAGTCTACATAATTTTTTTGTCAAAGAAAAAGACTTTCTTTCTTCAGAAACAACAATGGCAATGCAACTTTCAAATTCCTATAAAAATTGGGTTGGGTTGGGTTGAGTGCTTTTATTTGATAGAATAGTTATGTGGATCAAGAAAAATTGACCACCTGTTTCGTTATCTTTAACATCCAAATTCTGTTATAGAAATATTGATTTTTAATCCAGAAAAAATTAAAAATATATTCAAACTTTGATCGAAATTACTTAACAAAATCGAACTTTAAAAATGATTGTTTAGCCCTGCATTATTTAATAGTATATTTTAAAAGATCCTCTATAAAGTTTGGTATCGTAACAACAATTTCGATCAAAGCTGAAATATTTTTTGAACCCTTTCCATGTTCAATCTAAAGAAAACGTTTAAATTAATGCCAGATGAAAGGAGGAAATATTAACACCATTTCTAATAGCTAAGAACATTTTTGAGTCTTTTTAGTATTTTCTATTAAGTCAGTACATGTTTAACCAACGTATATATTTACTGAATCAAGTCATGTTTTCGATTCAAAAAGACCAAACTGTATTCAAAATGGATCATATTTGCCTTTTGTTAATCTTTGATCATGAATATTACTCTTATATAACCTAATATTGTCCACAAACTTAATCTTCAAATTGTACAATTGTTGAGTCTGTAGACTCGAGCATCGAACTCCAAGTAGAAAATAACAGTGGCTTTGTTGGTACCTCTGAAGGAATTATTATGTAAATCAACATCTAGATGTGTACCTTGTTGGATTTTAAAAAAGGTGTGAATGGAAAATGAAGAGTTGCGACTTTTATGAAGAGTTGTGACTTTTATGAAATGTTGCGACTTTGATGAAAAGTAGCGACTTTTATGAAAAGTTGCAATTTTTATGAAAAGTTGTGACTTTTATGAAAAGTTGTGACTTATATGAAAGGTGACGATCATTCTGAAAGATTGTGACTTTTCCAAAGGTTTGTGACCTTTCCGGTAAGGCACAATAAGAACCTTTTCACACCACCCTTTGTCTTCTATAAATTGAGGGATTTCCTTTCATTTTAATATAGAATTCATGGACTTCTTCTTCAACTACTAAATTTAGTATTCTAAGTGTACTTTACTGCCGTTGAGTGGTTCGCTGACACCGGAGTTTTTGGTATCTATACTCTGGTGATTGAGATCATTTTACCCTGGGAGGTCATATTCCAAATCAAACCTCGGATACTAGAGGGGAATAATTTCCTTAAGGGGACACTGTGAATTCAGTGGACTTGATCTTTTTCCTATTAAAAAAATTTTCAGATTCTGGTACGTGTTTTACAAATTTTAGATTTGTGAATTAATTTCAGTTCTTCTATTCTTCTATTCTTCACTGGTTCATTAAACTTGGTAACTTCGTGTTTCTGCAAAGTTTGTTGGAATCAGTAAGATTCTTTAGACACATATTAACAACAATTCCTCTTTAAGAAAAATATTTCGTATATTTTTTTAAAATCTGTTTCTGATTCTAGTTTCGCTACTAGTTTTAATTTTCTAGTTGTGAAAATGTTCTTAAACTTTGTTTTCTTACAAAGATGTTCAAAGTTTTGTTCTAAGTATGTTTGGAATACAAGATGAATAACAATCTTAAGGAAATTATTATACTGTTAGTATTTTTGTATTCTACTGATTGAGAGAATCTTATTATGGAAGTAGAAGATAAATGCATTACTTCTTCACAATTCGTTGCTTTGTTTAGCAAGGTCGAAGTGAGAATGTAACAAAAAAAATTCTTTTATGGTATTCTGTTTAAAGATTACCAGGTAACTTTCTTATTAAATTATCTAAGGAGGAAAATAGTTTCTAAGAGTTATCATCTTTGGTTTTTAATTTTTTTTTAGTATGTGTATCTTTGGAAAAAGATCTGCAAACCATATGTTGTGGTATGAATTTTACTTCGCAAATATTGTTGCTTTTAAAATTCTTTAGTTTGCAAAAATAAGAGATGCATATTTTTATTTGATAAAATAGTATGTCAAAAAGTTATAGTTGGAAGACTATTTGATAAGAAAAACATTTCTATGTGATAAAGAATATGTGTTATTCTGTTTGGAGGAAAAAAAAAACTTTTGTAGTTTTATACTCCATGAGAAATGTTAATGTGTCTGATTTTTGTAGACTAAAAACTTTTGTAGTTTTATACTCTGAATAAATTGGACTATGCAATTGGTTTGAAGAATATAAAAACTTCACATAATAAGTCAATGTTGTACTTTTGATTTTCTATAAACTTCAATGTAATATAGAAATAAATTGTACAATTTCTTTTTGTCCTTATTGTTAGTATTTAAAATACTAAGTGGTATGTCTATTATGATAGAGGAAAAATACCCGTGAATTAGAATTTGTGATTTTGTATTTCTATGGAATGAACTTTGACATTGTGTAAACATTGCCAAAGAGAATTGCAGCACTATAATTCTTTCGTAGAATAATGTTTCCAACATTAAAATATGTGGAAAAACTATTTTCAAATACTTGAAAAATATTTTTGAGATCACATTTGAAATGTGGGGGTTATTTGCTTATGATTAGACTTGGTGTCTAATTTAACTTTGGAGTAAAAGATATGAAATTTAATGATACTTTTGTATTATGTTATACCCACAAAATTCTTGGAGTATATTTGATATTGTGGTTGTTGAGTTTCTCTATTACTAGTATATAGTGTGACTAGTATGAAACATCCAAATTATATATATACTTGTTCAAAATAATTGTGTTCTTTTATGAAAAAAAAAATCACTTAAAATGTTGTGATTTTTCATGAAAAGATATGTCTATTATAATAAAAGTATTTGCATAGACATGAATATTGGTGAATAGTCATTTGTTATGTTTTTTGTAAAATAACAGTTGGACTATATTGTCTTTATTGAACCCAATGAAACTTTGTTCATAGGTAGTTCTTTAACAATCACATTGAAAGTTATGGAAAATGTCCTTCTGAAAAGGATATTTGACAATCTAAACAATGTTTATATCACACAAAATTGAAAGAAATAGGAACAAAATATTAGTGAGGAAAAAGCTACCTCGCGAAGAGCTTTTCAAACTCAATGTTTTTATTTGTTCTTACTTGTTTGAGTCAATGTTTGTGACATGAACACTTGGGGCATGTCAATTACAAAACCTTGTAAGAAAAAACTGATCAACTTAGAAGTTTTGCTTAACTTTGAGTGCAATAAATAAAAATGTCAAGTTTTTGTGGAATCTAAGTATGTTGAGCATTCTTATAAATCTGTTGAAAGGAATTTTAATCCCTTAGAATTGATTTACACTGAAATTTATGATATGAAGTTAACACCATCTCATGGTGGGAAAAAGTATTTGTTACTTTTATTGAGAATTACATTAGAAATGACTATGTCTATTTGCTAAATGGTAAGGATGAAGCAATAGAAATGTCTAGACAATGTAATATCGAAGTTGAAAATCAGTGTGAAAAAATTATATAAGAAGTGATAAGAATGGAGAGTATAAATCTCATTGTACAGAAATATGTTTGGAAAGTGAAATATCAAACTACTGCCATATTCACCTCAATCTAATGAAAACCGAACGTTGAAAGAAATTATGGATGCATAATTTATAAGTTCGATTTTACACAAAACTTGTGTGGAGGAACTATCCTTACTGCAAAAGGGATCAATAAAAATTTTGTCCTTTTAGAAAGAAAGCGATTTTGTTTGATCAGAATATGATTTTTTCCATATGAGAAATGGAAAGAAAGGAAATACAACTTGAAATATTTCAAAGTGTGGGGGTATCTAGTCAAAGTCCAAGATCCTATTCCTAAAAGAATTAAAATAGGACCTATGACTGTGGACTGTAAAATTAGACTTGAGTAATCTAGAGAAGGGTCTAAAAGGCCTAGGAAATGAAAAGGATAATGTACATAATAAAGAGATTCAGAGGCTTAGTAAAATGTTAAAGGACATTTACTTCCTTCGAATATGATTTTGTAACATTTTCTGTGTCTTCTGTAGACTCATCCTTTGGAAAGATGGTGTCAATAAACAATATTGAAAGTTAATTGATCTTCTTCAAAGAAATAAACCTTTGGGTTCAAAATGAATCTTTAGAAGGAAAAATAATAGTTGATAGTACTGTTGAAAAATATAAAGCAAGACTTTGTGTCAAAGGCTTTAAAAAAAATAAGATTTTGATCTTGTCGATATATATACTCGTTAGTAATTAGAATTACATCCATTCGGATGCAAAAATTATTACTGTAGTATATGACCTCCAAATTCATCAAATGAATGTGAAAAGAACTTTCTTAAATGTAGAATTGGAGGAAGAAATTACATGGAACAACCCGAGGGTTTTGTGGTACCTGGTAAATAAAAGAAAGTATGTGAACTTGTTAAGTCACATTATGGAAGCACCAAAACAATGACATAATTCAATCAAACTATGTTGGCAAATGGATTGAAGAATGATGGAAGTGATAAATGTGTTCACATTAAAATCATAAGGTCACTGTTTGTTTGTGTATTGGTGATATGTTGATCATCAATAGAGACACTAATGACATAAATGCTACTAAACGTATGCTATAAAGCAAGTGGAATGAAAATTATTGGAGTTGCTAATGCGATCTTAGATATAAGAATTCGTAGAACTCCATAATGTTTAGCATTTTCACGGTCTCATTGCATTGAAAAGGTACTTAACTAGTTCAAATATTTGAATGTCAATATTGTCAAGTGTCCAATAAATGTGAGCTTTGCATTTCAAAAGAGTGAAAACAAAAGTGACTCACAATTGGATTGTGCAAGATTTTTGGGAAGCATGATGTATATCATATAGTGTGTGCGACCAGATATAGCATTTGCTATTTTAAACTGAGTCCGTTCAGAAGTGATCCCAAATAAATTAATGAGATGACAATAAATAGAATTTTGGAGTATTTAAAATAATATTTAAAACTATGTCTTGCATTATAACAATATCCAACAATATTGAAAGATATAGTGATGCAAATTGAATCATCGGAAGAATGAAGTAAAATTCACGAGTGGATATGTATTTACTATTGTTAGAGGAGCAGTCTCTTAGAAATATTTCAAAAGAGACATGTATCGCTAGCTCTACAATGATCTTTGAGCTAGGTGCTCTAGATAAGGTCGGTGAATAAGTTAAAAGACTCCGGAATTTCTTGATAGATATTCTATTTTGGCCCAAACCATTGGCATTAGTATGCATACACTTTCACAGTCAAGATGCACTAGGTAGGGCATGGAGCATGACGTATAACGGAAAGTCTCGTCATATACGACATAGACATGATACTGTTAGAAAACTACTCTCTAGTGGAATTATCAGAATTGACTATGTAAAGTCAAAGGATAATGTGTCGGATCCACTTACAAAAAGGCCTAACTAGAGAGAAAGTTAAAAGATCATCTAAGAGAATGAATTTACGGCTTAGGACAAGTCATCATGGCGGTAACTCTATCTAGCAGACTGGAGATCCCAAGAGCTAGATTCAAGGAGAAAAACAAAGTTGTGAATGACGGTTCGGCATTGTCAATAAACTCAACCCATTCTCATGATGAAGACAATGCTCAGGGACAAGGATACAACATTAAGGCTTGTTAATGAGTTAATAAAGCTTAATGGTTTTAATGATTTTCTAAGTTTGGCAGAGTTAACCAAATAGTGTATCTACGCGATAACACGGTTAGAAATCACCTATGTGAGTGTGAAGTGTAAGCCGCTTCAAAGAAGATGATTGTCAAAAGCCCATCTCTCTATACACTCATGAAACCAGGAGGTGTTCATGGCTAAAACGAACACAACCGTAAGAACCATAAATGGTAAAGGGTTAATTGTGTGACATATGGTTGTCTAGGTATACACCAAAGTTCGACGGTTCAAAGATATCGCATCTACCGATTGACCGAGTATATCCGACATATGTTCACTACGGAAAGTCCAAGGGGAAACCTACTTATCCAGATGCAATTAATTCTTGCTTGTAAAGTACACATACTTGTCCGTTTCTTTGTCTTCGAGTCATTCCCCATTCATGCGGGGGATTGTTGGATTTTAAAAAAGGTGTGAATGGAAAATGAAGAGTTGCGACTTTTATGAAGAGTTGTGACTTTTATGAAATGTTGCGACTTTGATGAAAAGTAGCGACTTTTATGAAAAGTTGCAATTTTTATGAAAAGTTGTGACTTTTATGAAAAGTTGTGACTTATATGAAAGGTGACGACCATTCTGAAAGATTGTGACTTTTCCAAAGGTTTGTGACCTTTCCGGTAAGGCACAATAAGAACCTTTTCACACCACCCTTTGTCTTCTATAAATTGAGGGATTTCCTTTCATTTTAATATAGAATTCATGGACTTCTTCTTCAACTACTAAATTTAGTATTCTAAGTGTACTTTACTGCCGTTGAGTGGTTCGCTGACACCGGAGTTTTTGGTATCTATACTCTGGTGATTGAGATCATTTTACCCTGGGAGGTCATATTCCAAATCAAACCTCGGATACTAGAGGGGAATAATTTCCTTAAGGGGACACTGTGAATTCAGTGGACTTGATCTTTTTCCTATTAAAAAAATTTTCAGATTCTGGTACGTGTTTTACAAATTTTAGATTTGTGAATTAATTTCAGTTCTTCTATTCTTCTATTCTTCACTGGTTCATTAAACTTGGTAACTTCGTGTTTCTGCAAAGTTTGTTGGAATCAGTAAGATTCTTTAGACACATATTAACAACAATTCCTCTTTAAGAAAATATTTCGTATATTTTTTTTAAAATCTGTTTCTGATTCTAGTTTCGCTACTAGTTTTAATTTTCTAGTTGTGAAAATGTTCTTAAACTTTGTTTTCTTACAAAGATGTTCAAAGTTTTGTTCTAAGTATGTTTGGAATACAAGATGAACAACATACCTTATAATTTGCAGCGGAAGTCGTTGATTTTACTTCTTTGACAAGATTGTACTCAAGTCACTCTTCGAATCACTAGGAAATAAAGATCTTTGTTCACAAACTAGGAGTCTGCTTTGTGTTTTAATTGATTCGCCTGAGAAACTCACTTCTCTGTTTCTTAATTGATTGCTTGTTTTTTATTTTTTGTTTCACACATTTCTCTCAACTTTTACACATTTCACGTATCTTTGAAAATACTCCCAATAGGAGTCGTTTAAGGAGAGGTTGAACAATTACTTTGTAACTGTTCTGCCTTATTCTTTTAAAAGGAATTATCCAAATTGATTAATTAATTAATTGGATATGGTATAAAACAGATTGGGGCTGGTCGGGTCGGCCCACACAGGCGACCCATAACCCAAAAACTTATATCTCCCACTTCTCACATGGTGGACTGGACCCAAGTCAACATTATATCAATCAAACACATAATCATACTACAAATAGTTCATGCAACCTATGAGCATGAAGAGCTTACCGGACGTCATTCACTACTTTAGTAGTTACTTATTTGATCCTTCAACCTCTTAAAGAGGTGAACTTGAGTTCCTGTTTAACTTATACACATAATTAAACTGTAATAGTCGGCATATGTATACAACTTTATTATTTAACTAATCTTCTTCCATTTCTACTAGAATCTATCTGTTCTATATCAACTGTTTTACCAGACATGTACTGCATTGCCGAATCAATCATGGCTATTAGTAACATGCTAAAGTAGTAACACCGATTGAAACTTCAGGAAATAGCAAAAATATCAAAGGGTATTTCATTGAAAGTCATTTTAACTTTTCTAGGCCTTACACAATGAAATAATAGGAAATATTCTTTCATTGATCCATTGATCGCTAGACACACGTGGTAGTAAACATGTGTTACGATATTTACACCTTAAATTGGTGTATGTATCTTTATTCTATTGATTATTCAACATCGTACCAGCCTTGGTCTAAACACCTCAAGATACTTAACCCTAGTTTCTCTTTTTCTTGAAATCGTTAAACTTATTTTCTTGGAGAAACTTTTATCTGGCTCATAAAACAAGTCAGAATATGGTGGTAAAATTCATCTTTTCGCGTTCCCGAACGTAAGAAGCGATTGCTCTATGAGAGAGATAGTCTAGCAACTCGTTCGACACGTTTTATATCTTACAAATTATCACATGCATACTACATTCGAATACAAATTCAATGGTTTTATATAGAAGAGAATATTATAACAATCGATTCATTTTTACAACACTGAAATATCATCATACTCTACGTAAACCTAGAGTATTTACATGTTTTTCGAACAAGTCTCTAGAGATGGATTTCGTAAAAGGATCATCTATCATTTCACATGTAGGAATGTACTGCAAAGTTATTTCTCCACTTGCCACTACATCTCTCACAAAGTTATACTTGATGTCAATGTTTTTGGTCTTGCTGTGATACTTAGGATCCTTTTTGTATGCGATAGCCACTTGACTATCACAATGTACAATCATGGGACCCTTAGAATATTTTGCAATACTCAAACGCTCAAAGAATCTCTTTAACCAAATAACTTCTTGTATTGCAAAAGCACAAGCCACAAATTCAGATTTCATTGGTGAAAGAGTTGTGCAAGTTTACTTCTTACTTTTTCATGAAATGGCACCACCATCTAGTAAGAAAGCATAACCGAACGTTGATTTTCTATCATCCCGGTCACCAGCCCAATCAGCATCGGTATAACCTCTTCTGAATAAATCAGATCCACTATAACACAGTGCATGATCTGCAGTTCCCTTCAGGTATCTGAATATTCTCTTTACTGTGTTTCAATGATCTTTTCCAGGATTGGATTGAGACTTGCTAACTAGACTCACGACATAACAAGTTTCTGAGCGAGTACACATCATAACATACATCAAACTCCCCACTGCATTAGAATAAGGAACTCGAGACATGTATTTCGTTTCTTTTTTCAATCTTTGAACACATTTTAAAGCTCAAAAGTCTCACCCCTTGATACACCTATTCATCCGAAGACATTCCAATATTTTCTTTATATAAGTTTCTTGAGCTAAACTCAAAAATTTCTTCAAACAATTTCTTTGGATCTTAACACCCAATATGTAGTCAGCTTCACCCAAATCTTTCATATCAAATGAATGTGATAGCCATGGCTTGACAGTTTTCACATACTTTAAATTACTTCCATTCATTAAAATATCATCTACGGAAAGAGAGAATTATAAAATTTCCATTAGAATTTTCACACAGATACAATGGTTTTCATTGATCATGGTGAAATCAAATGGCATCACTTCCTTAAGATATCTTCGATACCACAGCCTTGAAGATTTTTTAGGCCATAAATTGATCTTCTCAATTTACATACCTTCTTTTTTTGACCTTTAGCAATGAAACTTACTGGTTTTTTTCTATGTAGATTTTCTCGTTTAATTCTCCCTTGAGAAAAGCGTTTTTCACATCCATTTGGTGTAATTCTAGATCTAAACGTGCAACAATAGTTAAAAGTAATCGTGTGGATGTAAACTTCACAACTGGTGAAAAAGTTTCCTCATAGTCTTTTCCAACATCTTGAGTAAAACCTTTTGCAACCAATCTTGTTTTGCGTCTTTATGTTCACCCATCTAATTCACGTTTAATTTTAAGAATCCATTTATTCCCAATAGTTTTACGTTCCTTAGGAAGGTCAACTAGATCCCTAACTTTGTTTGTTATCATGGACTTTAATTCTTCTTTCATCACTTTTAACCATTTATATTCTCTTTCGCGGCTTAATAAGGCCTATGTTACAAAATTAGGTTAATCCAATTCTGTAGGAGATACCAAGAAAACATAATCCTCAATATCATAAGATCTTTTAGGTACACCTTTTGTTGTACTCTTATGAATTTGAAATTCAGATTCCTCTATAGGATTTTGGGATTCATAACTCCCACTTGGACTAGGAATCATATCTTGATCCATTGAATTATCAAGTATGTTTGACAACATCATCTAATCTTCCAAATTCAACATCTCGTACAGAGGTTCAACTTCATTTATTTCACCCTTTTTTGGAAAATTATTTTCCAAAATCTAATATCTCGTGATACAATTTCAGTAATACTTTCATCCTCCAGGAGCATTCAGATTACCTTACAAAGATAGATTTCTTTCCATTTGGACTTTGTTTGTCATACTAACTAAAACGATCATTAATGTATGTTGCACAATCCTATGGTCGTAGATCATTCATGTTTGTTTTCTGACCAGTACAAAGTTCATAAGAAGCGGAAGACGTTTATTTAGAAGGCAGTTTGTTAAATATGTAAGAACCAGTCAATAATGCATCTCCCCAGAAAGAGATAGACAAATTTGCCTGCACCATTGTTGATCTTGTCATGTATAATAATGTCATATTCCTTCTTTTTTCAACATCCTTTTGTTGAGGTGTATAAGGATTAGTTAACTGTCTGATAATACCTTTTTTCAGTGCATATTTCTTCAAATTGTTTTGACAAATATTCACGTCCTCGATCGGTTCTTAAAGTTTTATGCTTTTATCTAATAGATTTTCAACTCCATTCGTATATCTTTTAAAACACTCAAATGCTTCAAATTTAAGAGAAATCACATAGACATAACCAAAGTCCGTGAAATCATCAATAAATGTAATGAATTTTGTAGCACCATACCTTGCCTTTACATTCATTGGACCAAAAGTATCAGAATGAATTAATTGAAGTGGAAATTCAGCACTCTTATCCTTCCCAAATGGTTTACGCATTATCTTTCCAGCAAGACAATTTTTACAAGTTGACATTTCAATTTTTGTGAAAGAACCTAAATGTCCTTCTTTTGTAACCTATTGAATCGATCTTACCCTATGTGACTGAATCTTGCATGTCATGTAATAACATCAACATCATTAATACTAGAATAACATGTCATTATACAACGGCAAACATACTAGTCATAAGTTGAAGGATTACAATCTAAAATGATAAAACGATCATAGCATATTCCAAAACCATATAAAACATTATATAGAGTTATTGTAACACCATTACGACTAAAAAACAAATCAAAACAAACATCTAATAGAATAGACACAGATACTAAGTTTCGTTGAGTCTCTGGAGCATATAAGACGTCATGCAACATCAAGGAACGTCCATCATGTAAGTCCACTTTGTAAGTGTATATACTTTTGACTCAATTCTAGCATTATTTCCTACGTAGACCACCTTGATTTAGATGAAACTCGACGAACTCCACAAACGCCTCTCTATCTGGACTCACATGACCGGTGGATCCTAAGTCTACTATCTACATATGATAAGATTCACTTAGTAAAGAAGTGCTAGAAACATATGTAGTACTTAGAGATGTGTTTAGAAATTCTACCTTCCTAGGTTCAGTTCATTCACAAGAGAAATGTCCCAACATTTGGCAGCACTTTATCATTCTCTTGTCTCTCTTCTTGAAAAACCATTTTCCTTTCTTTATATTTGACTTCATATTTTTCTTAGAGGGTCCTTCTCGAGTCTCTTTGTATTTCCCATTTCTTTTAAAATATTTCTTGCGCTTGAAGCCTGAAGATTTTGTACCACATGACTCTGCAACGAAGGCATTAGAAGCAGCTTTAGCAGCACTAAGGCGCTCATCTTCAAGTTCAATATGACGTGAAACATTTTTTTTATGTCATCATTATGGGTCAAGTTGACCTTCAAATGTTCCCAATTATTATGAAGAGAGTGAATTATTGCCTGAACTTGTTGCTCATCTGAAAGAACATGACCGACACTCTTGAGTTAAGCTATCATGATTGACATCACCTTAAAGTGTTGTTTGATATTCTGATCATGACGTTTTTGTAAGTGATACGCTCAAACTTACTTCTCAAATAAGAAGTAAAGCGGTCGTGTCAAGTAAATAACCCAACTAGTGAGGTTGGGATCGTTCCCACGAGGAAAATAGTCTAGACTTAACTTCAACCTGTTATTACTATTGTTTGGTCAATGACTTCCTTGGAAAGTAAAAACAATAAAGGGGGGTTTCTATTTCTAAATGAGTAAAATTAATAAACAAACTTGACAGAGACACTTAACAACTTTGAATGTTGGATTTTAATCAATTAATCAAAGTAACTAGGGTTTACGTGTTCCCCACAGGTTCATAACTTGATAACTCTAACTATAACAATTCTTTCCTAGTATCTTGCATGCAAAGTGATAAGTTATGTATTTCTAAGTCCTTGGTCCGGCATCTAGAAAATCTCACTCCGCACCTAGGTCCGGCTACATGTGTTGTTATCCTAACCCTTATCCTTACCTCATATTAAGCATCGTATTCGATATTTGACTAAGTTATTACCTCGTACCAATCAATACTAGCCTATTAGATAATATACACTAAATCTATGTTAATAATTCTTTTCCTATTATCTAACTCCTTGGTCTTGCAAGTAGCATTAGGACGAGTTCTAACGTTGGCCATCCGTTAAAAAGACTTCTAAGCGAAAGAATTATTAATACATGCAAGACACTATTCTAGAATTGTTATTTTAGTTAGGGTTTATCTCTCATTATTTGCCTATGGTTCCCACAACCCTAGTTATGGAGTTTAGTTACTCATGGCCATAAACACAATATTCAAATATATTAAATAAGAGTTCATGTACTTACTTCAATGAGAAAGAGTAAAATCCAAAAGTTTGCTTGATTAATCACCAATATTCACTTGCAAGAATCTCAAAGTAATCAATAATCTCACAAAAAGTCTAATGATTATCAAGAATCTCACAATACAATGTTTACCAATAAGGAATTTTACAATCTAAGAGTCTAACCTAACAGAGTCCAACCTCAAAAACGAGGTTTTTTTGAACTATTTATAAAAAATAAAAAACCTAATTAAACAAAGACTCTGTTTGCTGGAAATCTTCCAAAACGCGACTGGGTCGACGGACCACGCGATGGATCGTCGTGGTCACGACGAACCGTCATGGACTCTGTCGTCCCATACTTATGCAATTTCTTCTACTGCTCTCTTCACCACCCTCGACAGCAAGTATGACGGACCGTCATAGGCACAACGGTCCGTCGAGGGTCTTCGTTCCAAAACACTTCAACTCTTGGAATTTGGGTGCTGGGATCACTTCTCTGAACATCACGACGAACCTGCAGAACGGACCGTCACAAGCTTCGTAATCCCACACTTGGTCAGATTTCCCCATCGTCCTTCAGCAGCTGCACTACGCTGCCACCTACGGACAGTCACAAGAACGATGGACCGTCATAAGCTTTGTAGGAGGTCTCTTCTGCATTTCTTTGCTAAAAATCTCCGCATTCAACTTTGGACAGATTTCATGTAAAACAAAGTGAAACTTATATAAAAACTAGCACAAAAAGACTTTCGGAGACACTAAACTTAAGGAAAAAGTATTAATTATACCATGAAACCACGGTATATAAACACCCTCAACTTAAATTCGTTGTTTGTCCTCAAGCGACGCACTATGACTCACTATACAATCTTTGTACAATAGCATCCATGTTTTATCCTTTGCAATCATTTGGCTATCAATCTCGATTTATCTCATCAAATCTATACATGCTATCACTATTAGGCTTGAATTTTGTGGGATTAGAACATGACACAGACTCACCATGCACTAACACCTATCCTCTTCAATTTCTCACCGAGGTGCTAACAATTCCAGTATTGCAGCTAGTGTACTCACTTTAAAACAAAATCCTCATTTTTCACACAATAATTTTAGTTTGAGTATAAGGATTACTTTTTCAACACTCACTCTCAGAACAAAGTCACACTCATTCATACCTATTGCCATAAGCTTGCCCTTATTTTCACTGCCTTAAGTTTGCTATATCACCCTTAGGATCACGATAGGACTTTCTTAGCTAGTAACATAGGCTCAGGGTCAGGTAGGGTATATTTAGGTATACTTTAGTGACTTTTTGCCCTCTTTGACATATCAGCTAAACCTTCCACTTTCTATCATTTTATCTCGCCCAGTTTCTCATATTCTTTCACCTTGCTATTTTCTCTTCTTTCTTCATTTGTGTAAGTGACTCTCTTCTTTTCTTGCTTGTATTTCTTGTGTATTTTTCTTTTTCTTTACTTTTTTTTTCAACTAATTCTTGAGTCACTATACTTTTGTTCTTTCTCTCTCTTTGTTCTTTCAACCCCACTTTCCAGAGCATTCCTCATAGTAGCGACCCTCAACTCATGGCTTTACCATGAGTCAAGGTACACAATACCCAAAGTTGGGTCAGAGCCATAACGAAGGTTGTTTATGCATTAGCCACCCTCAACTTATGCTTTTGGCAGGAGCTGAGATGCACATGTCCAAAGAGGGACCAGGGCCAACACATTGTTCCCAGAAAAGATCAGTTGGGGTGAAAAGAGAAAGGTCTAATTTTAAGCTCAGATTATTTGGATCAAAGAAGGATAAATTTCATATGGTTTCTTTTATTTAGGCTAGAAATGGGCTATATTGAATAAGGGCCTATGATCCTTTCCTAATTGTCTATTACAGCTTGCTTTTAGCAGGACTAACCAGGCAAGTTCTAGCTCAGTACCAATAGTGGACTATTCAAATTTCCTCACACTCACTTGACATCTCATCACTATACCAGATTATCAGACACCTAGTTCGAATTTAAGACTTAGGGTAATACAATGGTTTAACTCTATTACATGCTTAGAGCCACACAATTATCAGTTACTATGCCTAGTCATGCATTATTTTCCAGTTTATCAGGATATCATTTTAGCCATTATGCTCCAAAATTAAACTATCTACAAAAGATATAAACATGCCGGTTCAACAGAAAAAGTAATCAGTCTTTTGGGGGAAAAGAACACAGGCAAGAAAACCCCAAAAGAGGATAGTAAATTGGGCTACTCCGACTTCACGCTAACACTCACTTTCCATTTACCCCACCCCCAACAAAAAAACATGTCATTGTCCCCAATGCATAAAAATTAAAATACTAGAGTGGTAGGTGAAGCAAACCTGTGGCGCAAAGCACCGTCGATCAGCAAGCTGGTGGGTCCGGTTCCCCGGAACCCACATCCTCTGCAATCTGGACACCCTCTGTAGTGTCCTCAGCAACAAACGCACCATCAGTAGTGCCACCTGCTATCTATACAGTGCGGAAGCTAGACGCCCCAGCCGCTAACTCTGATGCTCTCATTTGGTGCGCCGCCTCCTCAGCAAGTGAGGCTCTCCTCGCAGCCTCTATCTCTCGGTGCTCCTTCTTCCGTGCTCGCATCTCGTCCTCTGCTCGACCCCTACGCCTCTTGTCACTCTCTTGAGGTGGAGGTGGTGGAATTTCAGAAGTAGCAAAAAGGGCCGCCAACACTGTGTCCTCAGCAGGCTCGACAGAAGGGGCCTTAGAATCCGGAACCCTAGCCTCTAAGATCGTGTCGATATCTGCACGAAGACTATCGACTGCAGCCTGAAGGGCCGACACATCCACTGGAGGGGCTGGTCGGGCTAGCACCCTCAACTCAAAGGCGTCCAAGCGCTGGTTAACCTCAGCGATCTCTTGCTCTGTAAACTACACCATTTTCCTCTCTAGGCGCTCTTCGGACTCAGTAATCAACTTCTGCATCCACAGCTGGATATGATGCAGAAGAGTGGCCATTTGTGCCTCTAGTTTTTGGACCCTAGCGAGCGGGACCAGTGCCGGTAGAGGGGTTGTGCGAGAGGAGCTCGGGGAAGTGCTACTACCTGGGATAGACTCGATCGGGGTAGTGTCAGTGGACCCCGCATGTGTAGCTGTGTGGGCCTGGGCTACCGTATCAGCAAGAGCATCAGCAAGTGGGGGCAGCTCCGGATGGGGCCCCCTGCATGGAGACAACTCATTGGCCTCATCTCTGATGAGGCCGACGTCAAAAGTTACATGCGGCGTCAAAAGTTGATCATGCACGGGAAATGGTAGGTAGTAGTGACCGTGAATGCCCTCTCGTGCATGACTGCCTGGAGAAGCCATGCGAAGTCCACCTCGAATCCGGCTATCATCGCCGCCATCAACACTGCTCGATCCCAGGTAACGATATTATCAACAGCTGTGGGGGAAAGGCAGTGACGGACAAGCAGCCACAAGAACTTTGCTATGAACGTGAGGTTGGTCTTCTTGATGGCCCCCTTCGGCTCAGTCACCCAATCGGCACCCTCTCCATCTACTGACAGGTGCAGGGCCATCCACCTCTTGGTGGTCTCTCTCAGTGATGGCCCGCGCAAGAACTGGTCATCCTTAACTATCTGTCAGCGGTAGTCAAACTTGGCAGTGAGGGGGGTCCGAGTAGCATCAACACTCTCGCCGTATATAGATCCAAATCAGGCCTCCCCACACAACTTTTACACACTGCCCTTACCTTAGCTATATAGGCATGTGATCCTCAGAAGGTAGCCCTGAAAACAAACCTCTGGCAGTGAGCATTTGCATCAGGCTACTAGTTACCACAAAGGTGTGGCTTGTGGGTAGAGGGGGCAAGACAAGTGGCCCATCCGAGTCTGCTATGTTATCATACCCTCTGTAGTATGCTTGGGGCCGTGGAACGGGATTTTGTCCCCTCTGGTGATGTTCACCCGGAGCATCGGGTAATATCTGACCATGAACATCAACCGGAGCTGGGATGTTCTGGTTCGGATCCTCATCATTAATTCCTAAGTTTCGATTCATAATGCGCAGTGTACGCTCTAACTCGTGATCGTAGGGAAACAAGGGTTCTCTTGCTCTCCGTGTATTTGGTATACAAGGAGGATAGTTCTGAAAAGAAATCAAAAACAATAAAACAAAGTAAAATCAAGAAAATATCAACTAAATTATAGTAATAAGTTCAAGTTAATCTAAAAACTAGATTCCCCGGCAGCGCAGCCAAAATTTGATACACTCAAACTTACTTCTCAAATAAGAAGTAAAGCGCTCGTGTCAAGTAAATAACCCAACTAGTGAGGTTGGGATCGTTCCCACGAGGAAAATAGTCTAGACTTAACTTCAACCTGTTATTGCTATTGTTTGGTCAATGACTTCCTTGGAAAGTAAAAACAATAAAGGGGGGTTTCTATTTCTAAATGAGTAAAATTAATTAACAAACTTGACAGAGACACTTAACAACTTTGAATGTTGGATTTTAATCAATTAATCAAAGTAACTAGGATTTACGTGTTCCCCACAGGTTCATAACTTGATAACTCTAACTATAACAATTCTTTCCTAGTATCTTGCATGCAAAGTGATAAGTTATGTATTTCTAAATCCTTGGTCCGGCATCTAGAAAATGTCACTCCGCACCTTGGTCCGGCTACATGTGTTGCTATCCTTACCCTTATCATTACCTCATATTAAGCATCGTATTCGATATTTGACTAAGTTATTACCTCGTACCAATCAATACTAGCCTATTAGATAGTATACACTAAATCTATGTTAATAATTCTTTTCCTAATATCTACCTCCTTGTTCCGGCAAGTAGCATTAAGGCGAGTTCTAACGTTGGCCATCCGTTAAAAAGACTTCTAAGCGAAAGAATTATTAATACATGCAAGACACTATTCTAGAATTGTTATTTTAGTTAGGGTTTATCTCTCATTATTTGCCTATGGTTACCACAACCCTAGTTATGGAGTTTAGTTACTCATGGCCATAAACACAATATTCAAATATATTAAGTAAGAGTTCATGTACTTACTTCAATGAGAAAGAGTAAAATCCAAAAGTTTGCTTGATTAATCACCAATATTCACTTGCAAGAATCTCAAAGTAATCAATAATCTGACAAAAAGTCTAATAATTATCAAGAATCTCACAATACAATGTTTACCAATAAGGAATTTTACAATCTAAGAGTCTAACCTAACAGAGTCCAACCTAAAAAATGAGGTTTTTCAAACTATTT
The DNA here is from genome assembly GCA_027704785.1 of Solanum chmielewskii. Classification (NCBI taxonomy): domain Eukaryota; kingdom Viridiplantae; phylum Streptophyta; class Magnoliopsida; order Solanales; family Solanaceae; genus Solanum; species Solanum chmielewskii. The sequence continues at coordinate 54,776,663 of JAKWIX010000329.1, read as the reverse complement.
ATAAAAAAAACAAAAAACCTAATCAAACAAGGACTCTGTTTGTTGGAAATCTGCCAAAACGCGGCTAGGTCGACGGACCACGCGACGGATCGTCGTGGTCACGACGGACCGTCATGGACTCCATCGTCCCATACTTATGCAATTTCTTCTGCTGCTCTCTTCACCACCCTCGACGACAAGTATGACGGACCGTCATAAGCACAACGGTCCGTCGAGGGTCTTCGTTCCAAAACACTTCAACTCTTGGAATCTTGGTACTGAGATCACTTCTCTGAACTTCACGACGAACCTGTAGTACAGACCGTCATAGACATGACGGACCGTCACAAGCTTCGTAATCCCAGACTTGGTCAGACTTCCCCATCTTCCTTCAGCAGCTGCACTACGCTGCCACCTACGGACCGTCACAAGCACGACGGACCGTCATAAGCTCCGTAGGTGGTCTCTTCTGCATTTCTTCGCTCAAAATCTCCGCATTCAACTTTTGACAGATTTTCTGTATAACAAAGAGAAACTTATATAAAAACTAGCACAAAAAGACTTTCGGACACACTAAACTTAAGGAAAAAGTATTAATTATACCATGAAACCACGGTATATCAGTAAGTGTCAAATTTGATAGTCAACCGTCGGAGGCGGGTTACAGACGTACCCCCACATTCTTTGTAGATGTGCCCACATAGCATGAGCAGTAGGAAAGTCCTCACATTCATGTATGAGGTCATCAACAACATAACTAACTATTATTCCACGTGCAGTGGAACTAGTCTTTTTCAAAGCTTTGTAAGTTTCAAAGTCCCTTCTGTATTGTGCAGGATTACCCTATTCCGGTTGATTCAAAACATTATTTGTACATTCCAAAATATTTTGCTCTTCCAGTACATACAGTATTCTAACTTCAGAATTTGGCAGCAGTTCAGCAACAGCTCCTTGAAGACCCTACAAATACATTTAAATACAATTCAAAAAAGAAAACATATTTTACAAATCTACAATTATAAAAGTAATAGACAATTAATAACCTTATGCATATCTGACATTACAGTAAGACCCTGTCCAGTACACAACTGCAAGTCATCTTTCAAGTAGTTGATAAAAAGCTCCAACTGTGTTTAGTCTCCTTGTCCACAACTGCCCAAGCTATAGGAAACATCTGATTGTATCCATTCCTACCAACTGCTACAAGAAGTTCACCCTTACAAGCTCCCTTTAGGAAACATCCATCAAAGCCTATTATTCTTCTACATCCTTCCTTCCACCCCTTCTTCAATGCATCCAAGCATACATAGAAGTACACAAACAATTTTTTCCTGGTACAGTTTCCCTATCCATTCTCATCCAAACAGAACTACCAGGGTTGGTTTATTTTATAACTTCAGCATAATCACATAACCTTGCAAATTTCATATTCCAGTCACTCATGTTTTCTCTAATAATCATCATTTTTGTCTTGTAACAAATTGTTCTACCCACATGTTGTCCTAGCTCCTCCCTGCACAATTCTTGTATTTCCCAAATCCTCAAAGATGGTTGATTAGTTATTTTATCCTTGAATCTGTTTGCTAGGAACTTAGTTGTACACATTTTTTTCTTATTAGATGGTAAACATTTGTGTATGGGATGGTAATTCTTAATCATAAAGTTACTAGAATCCCTATCAATAGCACCATAGCATAGCCATTTGCATTTTTCTTGGAATTTACATTTAGCTCACACTCTATGAGCTTCATTAAGCCTTAACTTAATCTGATAATTTTTTTCAACGGTATATTTATCTACAGCATTTTTAAATTACTTAGCATTCTCAAAATTATTCCAAGTTCAAAAATAGCAATACTACATTCATCATCATACCTGACCTTTTTGCTCTTTCTTCTGCATGGTAGATCAACACCTCCAACAGTTTCTGCATCTGGGATACTAGTGCTATCATCACTGTCACATTTTGAGCTATCAATGTACTTATCATCCCCTCCCATGCCAACATATTTATCCTTCTTATTTACTCCAATATCTTCAAAGCCTTTATCTACACCTGCCTCACCTATTGACACTTCTTCAGTTACTATTTTTTGTCTTCCTATCTTTCTTCTTCCTAGATTTCTCCTTTCAGCCCTAAGGGATCTCAGTTCTTCATCAACATCTGAATCATCTTCATCTGGAATATCACCTACATTTGAATCACTATTAAGCAGATCTGATCCAGCTTCCTTATGATTTGTATCACCTCCACTCAAATTTGAATCATTATCGACACTCCCCTCAGCATTAATACCCACAGATTTATCAACAGTGTCAGACCATGGTAAAAGAGAACAGGGAGCATGTAATTCTTCTTCTAATTCATCAACTTCATAGACCACAAAGACATGAAACTCATCACAATCTACCAAGTCTTACACAAATTCTAACAGTTGAGTATCAGAAGTAACTTGAACTAATTCATCACCATTTTCACAATAAAATGTCTTAGCATTTGTGTACCCAAGTTCTTTAGTGTAGGAAAGAAACTCGACAAGACTAAAATAGTCTTTTCTACGACGACACTATATACATCTACTTCTCATTGGTAAGTACGTTTATATATATATATATAAGATTCATTTCTAAGTGTTATTGAGTCAAGGTCATAATGAACTTTTAGCATAAAGTCGAGTTGAAAGGTTCCCTAATGATAAAGTTTTTCGTGTTACTTTATTCAAGGATCAACTTGAATCAATCCTATCTCCTAATATATGAAAGAGTTTTTTGAATTAATACCCAACCAAATGAAAGGCCTTGAAGTCTTCTATCAATCATTTTTTTTATCGTTTGTCAATCTAGGTTGTGTGCTAAAAGTTAAGCCTATTTTTCTTGGCACTACGTAGTTTGCGCGAAGTGGACATCCACCGCGCAGCGGGGTGGCAAGGTCAGTGTTACTGTTAAGGTTGCACAAACTGTCACGCAAAGTAAGCTTCGGCTTCGCATTGTGCATGTTACTTCGGATTTTTTTTAGTTTTCTCTTCCTTTCACATTTTATGAGGGGTGTTTATGTCTTTCCTCATTCCAAAACCCCGACGACTACTAATTTCTCCCATTGTCCAAAGTCAATCAATTATGATTGTAAAAAGCCTCTCATTCAAAAAGAAATCTACTCTAAAAAAACTTTAAAAAACACCAAAGCTAGGGTTTCAAGGTTTCCAAGCAAGTCATTCTTTAAGCTTCTTTAAGAACCTTGTTCTTCTATGTATGTAAGGTTTCAGTGAGAGTATTCGTTTCACTCTCATGCCTAAAGTATTTTGATTCTCAATAATTTCACAAGATTGTTAGAAGTAAAGTTAGGGCTTTTATGAAATTATGATGATTCTTCAATAAGCTATTTTTGTCATTGTTTCACTTTGATTTTAAAATCTTATGATACTGATTTAGCAGATTTTTATGGTGGTTCAAACCACTATGGATTTTAAGCATGAAAATAAACATGATATCAGTTACAACTTAAATACATGTTATTATTTTAAGATACAACTTTTTATCTTAGCCTCATATATATATATATATATGATTCAAGATGATAAATGATTTTCATACCTATGAGCATTATATGAATATATGTTGTTTTGGGAGGATTTTTTAGAACCGAGAGGATGCGAGTGTGAAAAACTCAAGTCCTATAACTTTGCACCAACTAGCAGTGGCAAACGAGCGAGTCGAGTCGAATATGGGTTAATCAAAGAACGAGTTAAATAAAAATGGATAAGTTACCCAACTCGACTCATATTTTAAATGGGTAAAACGAGTTTACCTAATGGATAATATGGTAACCATATTAACCATATTATTAGAGACCTTGCTAAAAGCTTTAAAAACAAAAGAAAAAAAATTTATCACTTAACTCCCCCCCCCCCCCCACCTCCCAAAAAAAAATTAGAAAATTTTTAAGAAAATTACCACACCCCTACCCCTTACTAGCCCCCCCCCCTACACCCCATCCCCCAAAAAAATTAACAAAATTTTTAATATTTTTTGAAATTTTTTTTATCACCCCACTCCCTAGAACCCCTTACCCCCTACCAGTCCCCCACATTAAGCCCCCCCCCCCATCCCTACTACCCCCTATTTCAAATTAAATATAAAAAAAAGTTTCATATTTTTTTATAGTTTTTTTTAAAAAATAAAATAAACTTTCTTACTATTCAACCTTTTATCACTTGTTTTTTGTTTGTTTTTACCCATTTTATCCATTTAACTATCCATTTTAATATGGGTATTACTCGTTTTTTACCTATTTCAAATGAGTTGGATATCCAATTCATTTAATATGGGTAATATGAATGAATACCTATATTATTTACCCATTTTGCCACCCCTAGCACCAAAGTGGGATTATGATGACATTATCCATAGCCTGCCTATTTTTAAGGAAACTTGGCAAGGTCCTATGAGTTTACCTGTTAGCTATGATCTTTGTAATTATTTTGTAAGTAGTGTTGCTAAGACGTATGGACCTAAAATTCTCTAGGCTTGATGCATTTTGGGATTAAGCACACATTTGTGGTATTTATACTTGGGTCAATACATTGCTTAATCCAAGGCTTTTTAACATAACTCTTTTATTGTTTATCCAACTATATTATTAATATTAAAAATAAGTTAGAGTAGAATATTTTACTCATTTTTTATTTGACTCGTTCATTTGTCACCCATGGTATATATTATCACAAATTAAAGGCATTTGTTGAGAAAATAAAGGGCTTCAAGTGAACAACCCTCACCTGCATAGTTATTTTGATTTGATAAACGTAGTAAAAACATACAAACAAAATCTCTTATAAGTCGAAGTAGCTATTGAGGAAAATACATTCCCCATATAAAGGCGGAATTGATTCATCTATTTCTCTAACGGAGTTGGTTCCTAGAGTTAGAATCTCAACCTTTATTTCACCAATACAAAGCAATTTATATTTTTTTTCGTAACTATATCAAGTCCTAGATATATTTCACGACAATTAATTAAAGAGGGTAATACCAGAGGTTTGGTCTCCCCTGTACTTACATTGAGTAAGTAAATAATTTGAGAGCTATAAAAACAAATAAGGCCATTGCAATGATTCGACTTTCGAGTACATAATGATAACTGATCTTGACGTGTCTGAAGGCACGAGTTGTAAAGAAAATCTTTGTAGTTTGCATTTTATTTGGTGAACACAAAGAGGATATTAAAGTGTTCCAAGCTCTAGAAATACATCTGAATCGCATGAGAGACTTGACAGGCATCCATGAGAGTATCTCGAATACTATATATCATCTCCACATTCAACTGCGGAACTAATTTTTTTTTAGATTCGTTCCATGTTTGTTTGTTTGCGGCTGTGAAGTCTATAGAGTAAACAAGAAGAAATAAACCTAAAATTAGTTATACTGGCAATAATTATATGCAAATTTTAGAACATCTTTTTTAAAAAAAATAAAAGGGGGAACATTCAAATATAGTCACTAAAAAATAGCCTAATAACTCTCCGTAGTTATAGTGTGATAATTGAAATTCGTAGCTACATGTTATCAGGAGGAGAGAGGTGAGCGAGATTGGAAGAGAGAGGAGAGAGGCGAGAGAGGGGGCAAAAAGTGGGAGAGAGGTGAATTGTATATGTATATTGGTTAGATAATTGTATATTATACATATGTGTTTGTATAAAAAGCATGTGTGATTGGGAGAGAGAGGAGAGAGGTTAGCGAAATTGGGACGGGGAGGAGAGAGGCAAGCGAGATCGGGAGAGAAGCGAGCGAGAGATGGCAGGGAGTGGGAGGTGAATTGTATATGTATATTGGTTATATAATTGTATATTATACATATGCATTTGTATAAATGGAAAGCGAGCGTGGGATAGAGAGGAGAGAGGCAAGCGATATTTGGAAAGGGAGGAGAGGGGAGAGCGAGAGAGGGCAGAGAGTGGGTATATGTATATTAATTAGATAATTGTACATTATACATATGTATTTTTATATTCCAGCAAATTATACATATAAAAATGTGGCTAATTATACAAACTCGAAATCAGCCCACAAAATTAATGTATAATGTTAGTCGTGAATGGTAATTATAGCAAACTATAGCTATGATGAGTAATTAAATAGTATAAGTCTGCTTAGCCGCATAATTTTCCCTTTAAAAAAGCCTGCAAGGCGTTGACAACCTTGAGTCATGCAAGGCTCATGGCGGCTAAGCCGTACAAACCTAAAAGTTGTTGCGCCTTGTAAGGATCATGGGTTTCTACGCTTCATTTTTGAAACCCTGATTTAGATGTTGTTACAAATTGTTGTCCTTTTGGTTTCATAATTAATCGATTTGCCCTTATAGAATTTTCGAAAAATTTTGTTGCCTTTGTAATTCGGACTCTATTAGTTAATCTCTTGTTATATCCCAACCATTTTAAATTTTTTTTAATGATCTGAGTGCATATGTATCATTAGAAACGAGGACTTATAGAAAGAAATTACCTAACCAATACTTTCTTAAAATTCATTTGAAGTTTTGACTTCAAATGAATAAATGCATTTTTGAATAGTAAAGGTGTATAATAGGTCGTCATAATAGTTTAAGCGTATAACTGACTTTTTGAAACAAGTTCAAGGAGAAATCTTTGAGCATTTTGCATCCACGAGTCATCCGAGATTGCACACAGATGAATATATCACTGTATTTATACAATTAAAGGTATTACCAAAAAAAATTTATATATTGTGACTTTGAACAACAAAATTCCCAAAATTAGTGATGAAGTCTCAAATAGCATTACAATGTCATATGGTGATTACTGAACAAGCGAGGGTGAAAGAATTTCAAACTTTTCTTCTCTGAAGTCGAAGTATCCCATCGAGGAGAATTTGTATATGCTTTCCCAAATTTATATATATTTATCATATTGATACATTTGATTTGTATAAGTTTTGAAAATTTCTTACATGTATAAATATACAATTTATATGTACTTATCATGTTTGTATATTGACAAACGAATTATATAAATGAACTTACCCTATTTGTATATTGACAAGTGAATTATACAAACAGAAATACTCATAGCAAGAGAAATTATAGCTATGGAGAATATTCAGGAAAACTGTAGCTAATGATGCGTATTAAGTTTAATCTATTTAGTATTTATGAACCTTATTAAAGTAAACCTTACGAACTAGTGACAAGTTTTAAAGTCGTGTAAACATAGCGCATTACATATGAAATTTTCACTCTGTATCTCGGAGATATATTTTTTCTTGAGCAGCCTTTCATTGATTTATGGGTCAAAGTGTACATGATCGGGTTGGTTTGAATTTTTCAAATATCAAATCAAATTATTTGTGCCAAAATTTTGAATTTATAAAACAAATCAATAAAACTCGGGTTTTTCAATCTCGGGTTTCTTTTTGGGTTATGAGGTTTTTTGGATTGTTTCAGGTGTTCTCATTTACTTGTATTTCAAATATTTCTTTAGTCCTACCAAAATACAACTATCAAGGGTGTTTCTAAAAAAAAAACACAAAATATGATTTGATTAATGACACTAAAATATCCAACAAAAATCATAATAATAAAATCGCGTAAAATAAATACTAAATGATCATAATTTAAAAATATCAAATCATGCTAAAATAAGTTTAATAAGTATTAGTTACATGACTAAATATTAAAGGAAATTAAAATTAGATTATGTACTTTGTCTAACCAATGTAAAACTAAAGAACAAATATTCAATATTATTGTCATTCTTAGTATTGAATTGATTTTCTTTTTGTATTAGTATTAATTTGATTTTGATTTGAGTTTTTTATATTTACAAACATTTGTGGACTATAATCTTGTCACGGCCCAAAATTTGACGTGATGGCACTTGTCTTATCCCACCAAGACAAGTCAACCCATCACCAGTCCCATTACTCCCAAACATATACCACAAGGAAATATACGCATTTCATACACTTAACAAGAGTTTAGAAATTCACTTGCCTTAAATAGCCGAAAAATCACTCCAAGACTTGAGTCTTTCCTTTTAATTGGACTTCTAAATCAATTCAATCTATTCAAGAAAATAATCAAAAATAAGATTTCAAAACTAACTACACTCATATTACTATGTGTTTAGTCTTGATCAAAAAAACTCACCCAATATAATCAAGTTCGTAAATCTTGATGACAATTAGCATTTCAATTATAATATTTTCAAGTTTCAAGTCTAGAATTAAATTCAATTCTCCCAATATCATAATTCAAATGTTATTCATATAATATCATACATTTACTAATTAATTACATATCTAAATATATTAAAAACTAAATTTATGATATAATAAAAAAATATTATTAGAAATTTCAAAAGTCACTATTACAAAAACAAAAAAAATAAATGACGGTGACATCATGACTCCAGTGTCAAATCTTGCCCTTTTTCATGTAAATTTTCATTTATAATTCATATTCTGATGATTTCCAACTCATCAGTGATATAATTCACTGGATCCTTCCGCTAACAAGCAAAAATTATGATGTTGGTCAACTTATTCCCATCCAAACCAAAAAAGGTGTAAACTTAGCAAAATTTTCAAATACCCATCAACTTTTATTAAATAATAATATTAACAGTGAACAATTTTAAAGCATTGAGTATATAAATTTTTATCGGTTTCAGATTGTTTCTTACCCGCCGCCGGAAGCACGTTCCTTCTCCATTGTTTCTTCATCTTCTTTTTTTTTTTTTTGTTTTTAAATAAAATAATTAGGTATTTAAAGTGGTAAATTTTATCAACTAAAATTAATTATATGAAACAAATTGTATATGATTTTAATAAATGATCACTTTAACCCTTTAACTATCGATTAATTCAATTATCCACAATTACACATCAACTAATTAACTAAAGTCAATGAATAGTTCGAAATTATCAAAAATGAACTAGTGGGTCATTACAAATCTTTATAGGATTATTTAGAATTATAAATTTCAATAGATAAAAACTATGAAAAGGTACAAGAAATATTTAAAAATTATATCAAAGTAAATATATTTATGTATAAAATAAAATTTTAAAATTATAAATATAACATCGGGTTGGTTTGGTCTTAGGTTGATTTTTTTTAGTTAAAGTCAATTCAACCCAAATTCAGTCGGATTTTTTTTCATCAAATCAAGTCAAACCAAACACTAGTCGATTTTTTTTATTTGATTCAATTTACGATTTGATTCAATTTTCAGTTCGATTTTATACACCCCTAGATCAAAGCAAGAAAAACTTACAAAATTTTTGATTCAATACAAACCTAGCTATGGTCATAGTTGAAATTGTATCTTAGAATTGTTGAGGATGTCAACTTTCTTAGATAGGCATGTGGTTGACGTGCGACAAGGTTTGAGTGGCCTATATGTTGGCACTAGTAGAAGAACTAATGGCTAGTTTATTAGTTAATTATATCCTTACCGTTAAATTGACTTGTAATACAAATTTATGGTTAATTTTGATAATTTTAAATTTTATATTAAATCTAGTGTCAGCATAAAATTTGGTACAATTAACTTTAACACACCGCATCAAATTTTACACCAAAAAAGAATCATTTTTTCTTCGTTATTATATTATTATTTTCTATTTCATTTGTATTTTCTTATTTCATAAAATATTTTTTTGCTAAAACAATCATCATATATTATTCATATTATTTCCTTTTTAATCGTTTATATAAACTTATTTTGTACTATAATTGTTTAAATAATATAAATTATTGGCAAATATTATACGTTACACATAATAACGTATAATACAAAAAAGTGAAATCATTAATGAAATACAATTAAATAAACATTACATAATTAAAAAAAAGTTATTTTAAATTCTGCATAAATATCTAACTTTCAAGATCACTATGGTGCTCCCATAAATGCTTTATTAATACATTATGTAGTTCAAAATGAGCTTATTTGTCCTTTTTTTATATCGAGCGAGAAATTGTTGAAAATATTAATTTTTATCTATTGTCATTTCTACGGTCGGAGTTTGACCTTTCGATGCATCTTTAATTGGTGCATTAAGATCACGTTCATCTTCAATTATCATGTTGTGCATTATAATACATGAAGTTAATATATCATGTAACAGTTCTTTTCTTCAAAACGTGACGGTCCTGCGATAATTGCAAACGAGATTGCAAAAACTCCAATTGCATGTTCAACATCTTTTTGATATGATTCTCGTTTCATGGCAAAATATGTTATTTAATAATTTATAGTAGAATTATATAGTTTATAATAGAATTGACATAAATTTAATTTTTAAATTTACTCTAAAAAGTCATATATAGAAAAATCAATTTATAAAAAAACTAATTTTATATCGAAAATTAATATTATAAACATATTACATAAAAAATAATGAAATATACAAGAGATTTGATTAAAACATACAATTTTTATAATGTTTAATTAAAAGTACGAATAGAAATAATATTATAATATTCACACACCAAATTTGGTGTAGGCTGGAGTTCAAACACCTAATTTTACTCTAAATATATGATTTGGTATAAAAAATGGTGTTGGGTTGGAGATGGTCTAAGGTGTCAAAAATGAATACAAATATAGGTAATCGTCCAATCTGTTCAGAATTAAGGGTTGGACTTAAGATAATTTGAATTAGGTTCAATTTCAACTGATTCAAGTCTTAACTCATCAATTGAGCTCAATTTAATTTGAAATTTCAACCCCACTCTTTATTTGCATGTATAATGTATGTTCGTATAATGAAGGTATGGATTATTATATATTTAATATTTTTTTAGTATTTATCTATCAATTTGTAACTTTTTTTAAAATAACAATAATCTAGAGGTTGAAATTCAAATTGTGGTTACAAAATTTAGGTATCAATATGTTAAAATTATTAAGATTAAGTGGGTCAAATTGGGCGAGTCAAAGATCTAAGCCGTTTTTAGCTCATTTGAGCTCAAAGTAAACTTGAGCGGGTCAGGACCCAACCTGATTTCTATTTCAACTCATTTTAATATCTCCAATTTCAACCCGACCGCTGATTTGACACTCCTAGGCAGAATTATCTTCACCGAGATTTGGCTATTCTGCTAAGTTTTTGTTAGACTGAGTTGTGTGTTTTTTTTTTGCATGAATTTGATACAAAGTTAGAAATCGATTATATGTATGCTCTTGTGCTGTTAATTTTGTATGTTTGTATGTCAAAAATATTTTACGTGTTGAGTGGGATAAGAGGGTTGAGTCATAGGTGTGTGACTATCGTGTGGAGTCCAACCAGAAAAAGTTGATGTCATAATATAAACATACACACCCGAGAGAGACTAGTTCTCCACCAAGTGTGATTTTGTAATACCTCTAAAAAGACTTAGGTGTAACTAGAGCCTAATGCTCGTGTCTTGATGTTTTGAAGTCCTAAAATGGGTTATAATGAGGTTAGGAGGCAGTGATTAAAGTTTCATGAAGTTTGAAGGTCAAACGTCCAAGACGTTCGAAAGGTTTGCCTTGAAACGACCTTGTGTGTCTTAGTATGTTTCGTCGAGTTTTACGTGTTCGTCTTGGATGAAATTGATGTGAGAAGTTCTAAACTCGTATACAAACATATTCAGGTTGGAAATATCAGGGCAAAAGTCCCCAAGGACCAACCAAGGGTCCTTGAAAAAGGACCCAACATATAGCCAAAAGCTGTCAAACCAGCCAAACCTACAATTTGCAATCGACGGCCGGTAGGTCACTTGACGCCCCATAGGTGGAGGGCGTAGGCTGAAACTTAGGCTGGTGGACTTGGCCTTCTTTTCGCCAGCCTGTGACCTAAACCATGGACCAACATGAGGCGTCGATGGTTCCCAGTTGAGTCTGCAATTTCGCAAGTTCACTGTAAAGTGAAGGCCACGTCCAAATAAATGTTTAGGAGGTTCCTAGGGGTATTTTGGGTATTATAACTAGTTTTATATGTCCTAAACACTTAGATGAATTCAGTTTACAAAATCAAAATCCAAATTCTCTAAGAAACTCTCTAGAACTCCATTAGAGCCAAAACTCAAGATAGAGCTTTGATTGAAGATTTATTTGGTGATTATTCATCAAATTTGTGGTCTAGCATCAATTAAAGTATGACCTTTATCCTTGAATCTATTTTCTTCAAGGAGCCACTCTTTAAAGTGATTTCTAAAGTCTTTCAAAGATGAACTTGTCCAATTTTGATATCTATCCATCGGTTCTTGAATTCAATATTTTGAATCATTGTATATTGATTGAATTGTGTTAATAAGATGATTTTTAACCTAAAAACTCTATGAACCCATGTAATTCATGTAACCCTAGATTTGACTACTTTATGGGTGAATTGATTATGTCTTAATGCTATTGAATTCTTACGTAGTATGATTAGAGCTATTGAATTATGAATGAATCATGCTAAATTTATTAGTTGGCTGCCCTAATTTTATTAAATTCATGTTGTATTACCCTTGATTCATTATGCATTGCGATTATTGGGTTGAATTGATGATAATTTTCATTAGTAAGGGTCTTGTATATTGTGTTGGATGAATTGGCTATGGGTTGAAGTTGCGAGGTTGGATTCATGGTATGTTGATCTAACTTTCTCTATATTGTGTAGTATAGGCTTTAAATAGTGATGATGTTTGGTATGATCTACTTATGATGGCGGTGCTTATGTGTTATACTTGTAACTAATGTGGCCTTGCCGGCATTACTTTATGAATTGTGAATGATGTGGACTTGTCGGCATTACTTTATGAATTGTGAATTACTTTGTGTATTATGTATTTATCATGTTATAACTTGATTATGTGGATTACTTGATGTTGAAGCATGATGTTTCTCAATAAACTATATGATACTTGTGGTACTTAAATTGATGATATTATAGTAGTGAATAGGGTGACCTATAGATGATGTTGGTTATGCCTTTGTGCTTCTAGAATGATAAGTTATATGTGAAGTATGTGCGTGTCTTGTTTTGGTAGACTTGTGTTCCTTACTTGATACATGTGTAATGTGAATGTGACTTCTTGACTTAGCATGCTAAAGTTTTTTAGTCTTGTATGTGTGATTGATATGTGACCTTGAACATTGTTAAGAAGGTCCTTATGTGGAACCTTCAACCTAGTTAGAAGGTTATGATATCCTTGAAGTTGAAAGCCGTAATGATATCCTTCTTGTGTGAATGGTGGACTTAGGGTTGGTTGGCTGGAACGGCATGAAATCATCCTTAGGGAAATCATTGAGATATCATCTTTACCATTGTAAGGCAACCCTAAGGGACCTCTTTGGTAAGGTGTAATGTGATTGGGTTATGAACTAGATATAGAACCTCTTCATGTACTCCTTTATGTGAATCACTCTATGAGAATAAAGGCTAGCACCGAGTGAGTATGGTTGGGGGAGTTGCTCTATTTGAAATATGAGAATGGAGAACAAATAAACCCTTCATATTCCCTAACCATGTGCCTACATGGGTTGTGTCCTAGTTCTACCATTTACAAGTAGAACACCCTTTAACGGAGTAAGGTTGACTCCGAATTTCATGCTTAGCTACCATCGTCAATATTGGTTATTGTCTATTTCATCATATGGGATACATAGTAGTGTTTGAGAAGTTCTATGAAGTTTAGGTGGTGGTATGGGACGTTATCTAGACATTGCACGATTAGGCTTTAAAGATGTTAGTTAGTTAGTCCCTAAGTCTTCTCCAAGACCATTACTTGAATGTCCTTATGTTTTGAATGTCTCTTAAGTGAACTAATGAAGATAATGACTTAAGTTGGAAAGTATGTTAATGACTAAGTACTTACCTAGAGTAGTTTAACGGTTGCTTAGTTAAGGTATGAAGGGGGCATAGGAATGGTTACTTCATGTCTTACCTAGGGAAGTCTTAAGAATGACTTTAAATAGGGAAAGTAAATTGAATAACTAGACATGATCTAAACTTAGGTAGCCTTAAAAATTATTTAGGTAATCATGGAGAAGGTGTATGGGCGTTCTCTTCTTGAATTACTTAAGTAAGTCTTTTGATAACCTTTTGGAGGAGAATGTCATATTATATATATGTAATTGCATGAAGTGAGAATGAGCATACAATAGATAGTCTAAAGTATCTCTAAGGTGTGTGTGAAGGGATTGTATGGGTGATTGCTTCATAACTCATTCAAGTGAGCCTTAGAATAATCTTGGTTAGGAGGACCTTATAGTTATGTGTTTTGGATGTATTTGATGTTATATTGTGATATGTGAAATTTAGATGAACTTACCGTGAAGTCACTGTAATGCCATTGCAACTTTCATATAATGTGGCTATACATTGTAATGTCTTCTAATTGTGTGGTTTGGTGTTTAAATGTGATTCTTATGCTTATATTATGAAGTTTTAATAAAAAGAGCATGTTCCTCAAATGTCCGTTTCTCATGATTTTATGCATTAAGTCATACTTAATACAAGTGTTCGTACTAATTCCATACATTCTGTTATATCTAAAGATGTAGGTGGAAGGTGAGAGGTATCTTGGAGCAAGCTTGGAATCTAGTTATCGTTTAAGCATAGTTGAAGTATCTCCTCACTTGACTCGAAGGCATAATCGTCTTTAGACTTCTTTATTTTTAAGTATTATAATATATATTAGATTGTTATATTTCGATTGTATGGGTCGTGTCCCAAGTATTTCTTAAAGTCTAAGGATGGCATATATTGAGACTTAGAGTTTTCTATTGTTATAATATGAAATATATTTTAAGATGTTTTCCTGTGAAAAGTTTTAATTTCGCACTACTTTTCATGCATATATTCAATGAATGATGTCAAAGGGCTTGTACAAGAACTCCGAGAGGGAAAGTACGCCGACGTCGCACTCTGAGAGTGACATATCTTCTGGGGTAAGCTCTCGGGGTGTGACAGACTTTTTCATACTTTTTCAATATACTTCTTTCGTTCACTTTTCTTTGTCATATTTAATTTTTCAAGAGTCGTCTGACCTACATTTTAAGATGTTGCGAAATTAGGTCTTAGGCCTAACTCAAACCAAAAAAGCTAGCTCAAATGGAGGACAATGGCGGCTCAAGCTAATTAGTGACCTAAAGCCAAAAATAATATATATATATATATATATATATATACCGATCTTATGGTCTTAAACATATCATGTGGAAGCTAAATTTAAAAATTAGTCTATAAAAAGGAAACATTCCTTAATGTTTGAAAACAAATTTTTAAAAAAAGACAAACAAATTTTAAAATGTATATAGTATCTTTTTTTTTTGTTAGAGAAGGCCTACAATCATTTTATTATGGGGAACTTTCATATATAGCCACTAATAAAATAGCCTAATTATTCTCCATAGCTATAGTTTGATAATTATAATTCGTAACTACATATTAGAGGGAGGAGAGAGGCGAGCGAGACTGGGAGAGAGAGGAGAGAGGAGAGAGAGGGGCAAAAAGTGGGAGAGAGGTGAATTGTATATGTATATTGGTTAGATAATTGTATATTATACATATGTATTTGTATATATGTCGAGCGAGATAGGGAGAGGGAGGAGAGAGGCGAGACAGATTGGGAGAGAGGCGAGCGAGAGAGGGAAGAGAGGGGGAGGGAGATGAATTGTATATGTATATTTGTTAGATAATTGTATATTTTATATATGAATTTGTATAAAAAGCAAGCGAGATTGGGAGAGAGAGGCGAACGAGATTGAGAGAGGGAGGAGAGAGGCGAGCAAGAGAGCTCAGAGAGTGGAGAGAGGTGAATTGTTTATGTATATTGATTAAATAATTGTATATTATACATATGTATTTGTATATTCTGACGAATTATACATATCCAAATGTGGATAATTATACAAACTCGAAGTCAGCCCATATAATTAATGTATAATATTAGTCGTGAGTGGTAATTATAGCAAACTATAACTATGATGAGTAATTAAGTAGTATAAGTTTGTTTAACTACGTAATTTTCCCTTTTATTATTACTAGAACAAATAGGCCTTTCGATTTTAGGGGCCTAAGGCGTATGGCTAATTTTTAAAGTATTGAGCCACCCTGATAGAGGAAGATTATCCAAACCTTATAACGAGTCCATTCATCTCATTAACCATCAATATAAGACTTTTGTCATTCATTAACAGATATATTCTTTCATCATTTTATTATGACAAGGATTGCAATTTATCGTATTTTTAATATAGTTGATCTTTAGAATATAGTGAATAATTAAACAAATTCAATAGAGGTTCAAAGATTATTCAGATTAACTCTCACCTTTTAAGTCATATCAACACTTAATTAAGCTACAACCGTAATTAGGAAAAGGTATCTCACCAGGTGTCTTATGCATGTCATGTTTTTAAATTTATAGTTCATTTTACTTCCCTAAATCACGTAATAATGCATTTTACATTGGCTTGGTGTACGTTTTTTCCTAAGACCTTACAAATTGTACAAAATAAAGATGTATATACTAGGTCAATGAAAACATAAATTAAATTTCGGAATTCATTCAGAGTTACAAAGCAAATTACCATATGCATTTATGGCTAGAATACATATTAATTAATACCAAGATTTGTTGTTTCATAGACAGACAATCCCATTGATCCAATGGGAGAAAAAATATCAAGTTCAAACAAATCAGAACTTGCACAACTTGCACCCTCATCTTCATCTTCTTCAATCATTTCAATAATATTCTTGTAGAATTTTAGCTCATGAATATGGTTTTTATTAATGTTTTTGATAGCCTCAACATTTTGTAATTGGTCCATGTCCAAATTCTTGTGCCCACATGGAGTACTAATAATATTCTTTCTTAAGCAAGTTGATTTTAATATTCTATCCTCATCATCATTTGAGGAAATATTTGCTTTTTTCCCATTTGTAAAAAGTGAATTCAAGAAACTTGATAATGTAGGTTGCTTAACTTTCTTTAATTCTCTATAAATCTTGAAACCTCTTGACTTTGTCTTCTTAAAGCCATCTTCACCATGCTTAGGCTTTTCCTTTGCTAGAGAAGAATCTGTTGAAAATTTAAATAGGGTATATATGGATGAATTGGTTTAGGAGAGAGTTATAAGGTTAACATTGAACTATAAATTTACCTTCTATATATCAACAGTAATTTAAAAAATATATATAAAATTTAACACTATTAGGTCAGTCGAAAAATATTTACACAAATTACCGGGGGGGAGGGGAGGGGGGGAACAAGTGAAGTTTGTAATTTTAAAAAATACTACTAAATGAATGAATATTCAATGAATTATTGGTTCGTTGGAAGACCTTTAATCGAATCAATTTCTGATTTGACACACGTTCCTTTTGAAACTTGCATTTTGTAATAGTCATAAAATTATAAGGTGAATTATCTTAAATCGAATAAAGGTGACCTGATAATATCAAATGAACGTGATTATATATGGGAAAATATACTCACCATAAAAGTTGAGGTCTTTGGGATGTTGGTGCTTGTGAAACTTTTCTTGCTTAGTTGAAATGCTAGTTTTAATTGGTTTAGGCCTATTTTTAAGACCATACCAAGAAAAGCTAATACTTGAATTAAAGTTTTTTGATTTTTTATCTTGGCCAGCTTGGTTAATGGAGTGGCAAATGGGGGGTTTGACCAAGAGAGCAAAAAAGCATGACATAATGAGAAATGGATTTGGAAGAACTAAGAGAATTGAGTAGAAAACAAGTGATCAATGAGTTTATTCTTCTTCTTCTTCCTTAATAAAAATAATATTATATTCCTCATTGGACTTTATATTGTCCACCAAGTTCCTACTTGAAGGGCAAATGAGGAACAATGGAAAATGGATTCAAAAGTTGTTATTTCTTTCTTTTATCTCTCTTTTTACATTTAAATATCTAATATTCGAAATCATAATGCTTAAATAGATTTGCGAGTATACTGAAAAGAGAATTCGAACATATGAAAAGGAGTAGCATAAATATCTTTATGAGATAATTCAAAATGTTGGCGATAAAATGAAAGATAGAAATAGAATGAGAAGAAATTTTAAAAAAAAGTGATTCGACATAATATGATTTAAAATTTCGATAGATGAAATTGTTTGGCGATTCTAGTCCCTCCACTTGTCAAATGTCAAAGTCCCTCACTCAACTTATCAATTCACACAATATACAACTTTGTTTTGCTACTTTTTCCATCCTATCATAGTACTCGTTACACTTTTTATGGATGTGATATATGCTTAGCAAATAGGAACCATGTTGGCTTGTAGTTGACACAGTCTAACGGATCTTGGATAATTACTTCTTGGGGAATTTAATTTACAAAAATTATTTGAACATAGAATTGTTATAATGAAATTTAAAAGTTATTTTCACAATCATGCACTAGGGCTTATTGTAAATATTATGGTAGATGATTCAAATTTTTTGGTAAGTTTAAAATTTATCGTTTGTTATTCACTTTTTAAAGACTTTTTTCAAGTTTTTTTTAATAATATATGATATACGATTCAATCATATCATAATTTTTGTATTCACTCTATACCAACGATACAATAACGGATTGATTGGAGAACTTTTTTAATTTGTTTTGATAAATATAATGTATAAATTTATATTGATTAGGCAATTATTATTCCACAAATTAGAGATTGTATTTATATATAAAAGGGCAAATCTATCGGTGGCCCTCTAAAGTTGATATCAAGTTTCATTTTAGACACTTCATGTAGGGTTTTGTTGTGTTATTTTAACACTTTTTGCTGACATGTCAAAGTGAGTGTGATACAATCAATAGCAGGGCTTAATTTAGCCATTTTTTATTTTATTTTCTCTTCTTCTTCTCCATTTATCAAGCTACCACCATCCACCTTTTTTCAAGCTTAAACTTTTTCAATGGAGATCAAATTTTTTATTCAAATTTGTTTTTAAGTCATTTTTCTTCTTCTTCATTGTATTATTTTTCTAAATCTACCATCACCTTTCACCTTTTGGGCCGGAAAATGAATAGCAACACCCACATTTCTCATTTATTCTCTCTTTCTTTCTTCCTCTCCCTCTTTCTTTCAAAAAACAACACTAAAGAAAGAAGAAGAATAAATATGAGAAATAGTAAAAGAAAAGAATATTTTTTTAAAAAAGCACAAAAGAAATTTTGAGTGTAATGAAAAAAGACACTTTTTTACAACAATATTTTTATTTTATTTACTAAATAGATTTTTAAATGATTTTTAATTGAAAATAACACATGTAATTATTTAATTGATTAGTTATCACGTCATTAACGAGTGAATTACACTCTCCTTCAGTTTTTTGCTTATTGTCAGAAAAATATCAAAATAATATAACGAAACCTTACATGAGGTGCATGTCTAAAATAAACATTATTTAGTTGAAATATTTAAATAAAACTTGTTATCAACTTTAAGAATCCACCGATGAATTTGACATGTATGAAATGTGTCATGATATTTGTCATGTCTCAGTCACTTTTAATTTGGAATATAATTGTTGAATTATTTATTAATTAAGGACTGAAAGAGAGAATCCTTCTGAATGTTGCATTTGGGACAACATGACATGATGTGTTTTTTTAAAATAATGAAGGAAGAGAAGTGGTAATAATATCACTTGTGTACCAATCAATCAAACAATATAATGTATGAGTCTAATTTTTGCAAGAAAGAAATTAAATAAAATCAAACTGTCGGTTCAATAAATACAAATTAGGAAACAACAACAACAACAATAATAATAATAATAAAGTCTAAAGCCTAGGAATAAGATAGCTAAAGCCTTTGTTAAAGCTGATGAGATAAATGAAAGATATTTGTGTTGTTGGTTGGTAGCATTGTGTACAGAATGAAGTTGAACTTCTTTTGTTTTTTTCTTTTTCTTTCACAATTATTGTTCCTTAAAATTGAAGTAGATTAAGAAATCATTTGATTTGATTAAGATTAAGATGTCTGGATCTGATGAATACAAAATAATTATGTCAATTTATTTTTCAATATCTGAATATGCATAATTTATTCATTTGTAAACATAATAAAAATATAAATCAAACAGAAAATTATTTTAATATTTTAAAAGAATTAATTAAATAAAATAAAAATTTTATTTGATTAAAAAAACGCTAGTGATAGCCTAGATGGTTCGTAGTAGAGGTGGTGATGATAATAGTTGGTCTCGATGGCTAGTAAAGGTGGTGGTGATAGTTATGATGGTGGGAGTGGTTGGTGTTGATTAGAATGATGGTGGCAATTGATAGTGGTGATAGTTGTGATTGCAAGGTTCGATAATGTTAGTGGCTGACAATATTGATTGTGGTGGGTGGCTGAAGAATGTCCAGTGGTTAAAGATTGTGTTGGTGGTAGTTGACTGTGGTTCCAATTGAGATAGTGATAGTTGGGATTAACCATAGCAATAGTAATGGTTAAATAGTGGTCGTTGAGGTGGTGGTGGTACTAATTAACGTAGATAACGATAGTAATGAATGAAGAATGTGTGATGGTTGACTATGTGTTGGTGGTACTTAGTAATAGTTGGTGGTGTAGCTAGTTTTGATGGTAGAAGTAGTTGACAGTAGGGATTGACCGCAATGGTGATACTCGCAAATAGTGGTCGTGGAGGTGCATGTGTCAATGACAATGTTAGTGACTATAGAATGTGTGTTGATTAACAATATGTATTTGTGGTATTTATCAGTGATGATAGTTGTGTTAGAAGATTTGAATGTAATAGGGATTGACCATAGTGTTGATAGTGGTAATAACATATGATGGTGACATGAATATAATGATGGAGGTGGAAAAGATGGCAGTTAATGCTAGTGGTGCAGTTGTGTTGTTTGCATAGAGATTGCTGGTGGTTGACGACGACGGTCATGATGGTTGAAAATAATGATAGTAATTGTGATTGCAAAGTTAATTAATGGTAATAGCTGATGATTATGGATAGTCTAGTAGCGAGTGATTATCGATAGTGTGGTGGTGAATAATATGCTACGCAAGAATACCTATTAGTAATAATATTAAGGCTTCGTTCAAAATCTTACTGATATGACCTATTCAGACTAATTATGTGTTTAAATGTTAATAAAAATAAATACAAGAGAGGAGAAAATAGAGGCCAAAATCATGTTTTCCCTTCAATATTCTCCATTAGGGGCGTACAAATCAAATCGTAAAGTCAAATCAAATCGATGAACGAAATCAAATCGAAAAAAATTTGATTTGTGGTTTGGCAGTTGAAAAGAATACCGACCACTCTTGGTATGATTTGGTACTAAAATAAAAGAACTCAAACCGAACCCAAACCAAACCGACATAATATATATATATATATATATATAGTTAGTTAGTTAGTTAGTTAGTTAGTTAGTTAGTCTATAATTTTCAATGTTTACATATTTTATTTCAAATTTGGGCTTGTAAAATTTGTAAATATTTTATTTGTATTAAGATCCGAAGTTACAGTTATATTGTTATAGTTTTTCAAATTCAAAGTTAACAATTTACTTTGTAGATATTTTATTTTGTATTCAGTTTTTGTGTAGTCTTTAATCTTATTAATTTAACATAATGAGTGTTGATATTTCAAAAAAAAATTGTACTCGTGTGAATTTTACCATCTTTTCAAAATTTTCTATTCATTTAACATTTTTTTAAATTTAGCTTATCACACATGTAAATGAAAATGTATTTGATCTCTTTTCAAATACAGTATAGTCATAAAAGAAATTGAAAAAATCCAAAGAACCGACTAAAGGCGAAACCAAAAAAATAGACTTTATGTGGTTTAATTTGGTTCGTAGATTAATTGATTTAGTTTTTTCAAATCGACCTATAAACACCCCTACTCACCATCACTCTAAGTTGTAACCCCCACCCCCCTATTACTAATATAGATCCTAAAATTGAAGAAAAATAAAATTTCTATAGAATATTATTAGAGCAACTTATATTTATGACTACGTTTATAGGGTTATTGAAATTCAATAGCTATAAGTATGTTGTTTACCAAAAAAAATTATAGTTTATATGTATATCTAGTTGTATTTGTGTATCTTTTTTTAATTTTATTTTAATTAAACAATGCTACAATTATAATAAGAGCGCACTAAATAAGATATTTACTATAACTGAATCCCTTTAATTACATCTCTAAAACTCTCAACTAATAAATTTTAGGGAAAAGGGTCTGATATACCCCTCAACTTTGTCATTTAGAGCTGATATACCCCTCGTTATAAAAGTGGCTCATATATGCCCTTACCGTTATACAAACGGTTCACATATACCCTTGCCGTTACAAAATGGCTCACATATACCCTTTATTTAACGGAAATTAAAAAATTAGTTTTAAATTTATATTTGTTACTTCTATTTTTTTAAAAAAATTATTTAGGGGTATATATGATTTTTTTATCAAAGTTCAAGGTATATTTTAATTTTTTTCATACATAAATTATTTTTTGACTTCTTTTATTATAATTATTTGAGTTTCTTATTCTTATTTTGTTTTTTCTTTCATTCCTTAGTTTAAAGAAAAAAATTTAAACTATTTTTTTGTGTGTATTGTAATTTAATTTCGTATTCGAAGAAAAATTTGGTCATCTATAATAAGTTTTACAAGAATATTAGTGAAACATAAATAAATTTGATTATCAAAATAATAATCATAAATTAGTCATTAAAACAAAAAAAAGTCAAAAAAAATATGTTTGACAAGGATTAAATTTACTCATATGGGATTATATTTTTTAGAAAAAAATAATTAAAATTTAGATTAAAATTATTTTTTTTTCATTTCCGTTAGAAGAAAAGGGTATATGTGGGCCATTTGTTTACAAGTAGGGGTATATATGAGCCACTTTTATAACGAGGGGTATATCAGCTCTAAATGACAAAGTTGAGGGGTATATCAGACCCTTTTCCCTAAATTTTAAATTAATAGATAGTATGCCTAGTCAATGCATATGCACTTGGATTCCAATCCGTTCAGTAAAAGGATTGAGATACATCGTATTCAATTCTTTAGTTGTCTCCATTGATCTTAATATTTATTGTATTATATTTCTATCCTTCAATTGATTTATCACTTTATTGTATTTATTGATGAACTATACTTCAATTCACATACCATTAAGCATTTAAAGGTTTGATTTATGTATATCTACAAGTATATACACCAAAAATGTACTCTTAAATTTATTAAATTGCATCGATGTATGCCTCTCTTCAAATCATAAATTATGTTATTATTTTTGTATATCTACATATGTTGGGCTTCAATCAAACGATTTAACAAAGGGATTCAATTTTCGAGTACGGAGCCTAAAGGGTACAAATATTAATAAAAATTCCAAAACGGTATATAAAATTTTATATTAACCAAAACGGCAAAATCGCTGCATCAACAGCGATTTACTTCCCCGGAAAAAGCAAAATCGCTGCAGAGGCAGCGATTTTGCAAAATGTGAAATTTTTTTTTAAAAAAATGAAATCACTACCTAGGCAGCGATTTTTAAAAAAGAATTTTTTTTTTAAAAATGTGGAAGTCGCTGCCTGGGCAGCGACTTCTATAAAAAAAAAAAATTCTTTTTAAAGCAGCAATTTTATAAGATAAAAAAAAGTTATAATATTTTTTTTATAAAATTGCTACTTTAAATTTTATTTTTTTTAAAATAATTATTTGTGGAAAATCGCAGTGATTTTCATATTTTAAAAAAAATTATAAATTCGCTGAGCGATTTACATATTTTTTAAAAAAATATAATCGCTGCGTAGGCAGCGATTTAAAAAATTTATAATTTTTTTTAAAATATGAAAATCGCTGCGATTTTCCAAAAATATTAACCAATTTATAAATTTATAAATTTTTAAATCGCTGCCTACGCAGCGATTTATAATTTTTAAAAAAAATATGTAAATCGCTACGATTTTCCACAAATAATTTTTTAAAAAAAAATAAAATTTAAAGTAGCGATTTTATAAAAAAAAATATTATAACTTTTTTTATCTTATAAAATTGTTTGCTTTAAAAAAATCTTTTTTTTTTTTAAATTTCCACATTGTTTCCACATTTTTTTAAAGAAAAAAAATTAAAAAAAAAAAAAAAAAAAATTATACAAGTCGCTGCCTGGGCAGCGACTTCCGCATTTTAAAAAAAAAACTTTTTTTAAAATCGCTGCCTAGGCAGCGACTTTTTTTTAAAATAAATTAAAATCGCTGCCTAGGTAGCGATTTCATTTTTTTTAAAAAAAAATTCACATTTGCAAAATCGCTGCCTCGGCAGCGATTTTGCTTTTTCCGGGGAAGTAAATCGCTGTTGATGTAGCGATTTTGCCGTTTTGGTTAATATAAAATTTTATTTACCGTTTTGAAATTTTTGTTAATATTTTGTACCCTTTAGGCTCCGTACTCTTCAATTTTCTACCCACGATTAATTCTATATATATTGTGTCTTGTTAGCATATGAATCTTTTGTTTCCAAATGTATACAATTATTTATAAAACATACTTTATCAATATATCAAACAAAGTAAAGTAAAGTAATTTAGCATATGAACAAGATAATTTAAATTACCTTATCAATACAACAATATCGTATATATATGAATACCCTTGTTAAATAAAAATTGGTTACAGCGGACAAACAATGTTGCTTCAAGTATTAATTTTTTAAAGGAAAAATACATAAGTACCCCCTCAACCTATACATGAAATTTCAGAGACACACTTATATTATACTAAGGTCCTATTACCCCCCCCCCCTCCCTCCCCCCGAACTTATTTTATAAATAATTTTTACCCCTTTTCGACCTACATGATACTAGCTTGAAAAAATGTCAACACGTGTTGGGCCCACAAGATAGTGTTACATAAGCCGAAAAGGGGTAGAAAATTATTTATTAAATAAGTTCAGGCAGTAATAGGACCTTAGTATAGTATAAGTGTGTATCTGAGACTTCGGGTATAGGTTGGGGGAGTACTTGTGTATTTTTCTTTTTTTAAAATACAAATTTAATGTGTTTAAAATACAAATTTAATGTGTATCCAAATGTACTTGTATAGTCAACCATCCTTTCAGCTTGTGATGATATTTCAATAAAAACGGACAACCCAAAAAAAAAATTAAAAAAAAAACAAAGAAATATATACAATACAAGTATTCAAATGTATAAATATTTCACTGTATTAATATATCAATACGATTGGAGATATAGGGCCATTGAGATTCTTTGTTCTTCTTTCATTTTCCATTGTAGCAATAGAACCTGAAAATTTTGTTTGCTTTTGAATAATACACAAATCGAAATAAGGTAGTTCATCCAAAAATTCGTCAAATAGATGTATACATGTTATAACTCTATTGCAGTACTAATTTCCACCATTGTAATGGAGAAAATAAAATTTTCAAATGAACCCCTATGAAAGAAAAGAAAAATATATATATGTACAAATATAATCGTCATAAAAAGAAGAAAAAACACAAATATAAGATACTTAATAAAGAAGAATCATAAAAAAAAACACTTCTAAAATCATGCAAGAGTATGAGAATTATCTTGTAAAGTCATTAAACTTTATATGGTATCATTAAAATAACTCAACTTAACACTTTTATCTTCTAAAATCATTAAACTATATGTGTCACAAAAACAAATCTGACATGACAAAATAAAATATATTATAAAGAAATAAAATTAAGTTCAAGTAGTACTAATTATTTATTCGTCAATATTTAAAAAAAATTATGAAAAAATTCCAAGTAAAGAATATAAGTAAATAAAATACACATTCTAATTCAGTATTAAAATTATTTAAGAATATGATAATTCGAATTGAAATTAAACTATATATTTCATTGTGTAAGAGTTTCAATATGTAGTATTTACTTAAAAGAGTCCTATTTTTATATATTCTTTTAAATAACTAAAACAGGTTTAAAGTGCTCAAAAGTCTTGTACTATGATTTTCATGTGTTGCTACTTCTCTTTCATGTATAGCTTCATGTTTTTGAATAATAAGTTTTAAAGACATGTACATATAATCTTAAAGAGATCTGCATTTTGCAAGTTTTTGTTTCTAATTGGGATAAGGCACAAGTACCTCCTCAATCTATGTCTGAAATTCCAGAAACGCACTTATACTATACTAAGGTCTTATTACCCTTGAACTTATTTTTATAAATAATTTTCTTACCTTTTTGGCCTACATGACACTATCTTGTGGATTCAACATGTGTTGACATTTTTTTCCAAACTAGTGTCACCTAGGCTGAAAAGGAATAAAAAATTATCTATAAATAAGTTCAGAGAAAAATAGAACTTTAATATGATACAACTGTGTCTGAAATTTCAGACGTAGGTCGAGGGGTACTTATGCATTCTCCCTTTTTAATTCAATACCAAAGCATGCAAAGAATGCAAGTTTTTGTTTTTAAATCCAAAAAAAGCTTGCAAATGTATGTGTTCTAAATGTATGAGTTGGGATATTTAAAAAGCATTGTTTCGTTTATGCTTGGGATAAAATTTATATTGTGTTTGGTTGACGGTATAAATTTATCCTATGACAGTTATACCATCAAGCTAACACAATATGTGATTGACATAACAAGGAAAATGCATAGTGAAAGCAAGGGAAAATATTAACATTGAAGCATTGATTTGGAAATACTATGTGCTCATCATTCCACAAGAAAATGAAAATTCTATAAGCTAAAGTAATACCACATAAAATAGGGCCAAAATTAACAGACATTTATTCATTCTTCAGAAGTTCCCTGTCCAATTCAGATGACCCAATTGAGGTTGTTGATACGCACCCACTTGAGCTCCGGGAGCAGCTGCAGCCATACCAACCCCGACATTTCCAGCCATGGCACTGCCCATATGATGAGGGTTAGCCATTGCAGCGGGCTGAGGTGGATGATACAACCCCGAAAACTGCATATGGGATGATTGTGCAGCACCATTAAAAGAAGCATGTCCACTGTGAGACGGGAGATAGGTGGCATGAGGAGTTTGCCCAGACATGCTGTAGTATGATCCTGACTGCATTATAGAAATATCCCTTGGATTCATCCACATTTCAGATGTCTCTGCCTGTCAACCAATATTCAATGACCATATCAGTATCAAATTAGCAGCCTCCATAGCGGAATGTTCGTGAAAGATGGTAAATAAGTCTGTAGTTTTAACAGCATAAGACATCGGTCAACAGTCTACACATTAACACACTTTTTAAAAAAGGAAAATGTCCCTGTTCTACATTGTCCTGCCTTGGCATTAGCAAAAATGACAGGCAGACATATTTTAAACCAAATTAATAGGCGTTTGTTTTAAACCTTCGTTAAGACTGCCTAAGCTTTAAAAGTTTAACCACTTCACTTGAGTCAAACCATAATTTATACCCTAAGTAACTTTGACTAAACTATAAGTTGAACCCTGAGGCACAATTTGATATATTATTGTCCATCTTGATTTCCCTCCCCTTTTTCGCCAAGTACCACAAAATTGCTCTCTATAGTTTCCTCTGTTCAGCACGATCCCTTTGGTCCAACCTCCCTCAAGACCTAGGGCAATTTCTGTATAAAAGATGAGCTCATCTTCTCTAAGCACTAAGAAGACCAGAATTACAAAGAACAAGATAGTAGTGCGATTAAGATTTTGTAGGCTAAAAAAGGTTGGTCTTAGGATAGGAAACGAAGGCGGTGAAATCATAATAAAATAACTTGCTGTAAGGAAATTAAAGAAAAATCTGACCAATAATGTATATAGCATGGATACTTCTGTGAGATCATTGATTTTCTCCTTTTATTCTTTGGGGTAAGTAATTGATGGTATCGCAATGGGTATTGTTGTATTCCATAAATATCAGACTCTGAAAAACTGTAGTTGAATCATAAAAGTGAAAGGAAAAATGGATATTTACCTGTGGATTAGGAACATAGAGATTACCATCCTTGTACTTCATCCGAGATGAATCTTCAAGACCTGTTGCACTGCCAATTACACCAGGAGTGTTTATAGCATAGCCAGTTGGACTAGTAAAATTTCCAAACCCTGAAGCACTGCCTGTGGGAACAGGCTTGAACTGCTGGATTCCATACTTGAGTCCATTTGCGCTAAGATGGGAGCCACCACCAGGCATCAGCAAGTAGTTGCTACCGTTTGGCGGATGAGGGTAAGCAGCATTACTAGAATAGCCAGGCATCGCCATTGGAGGAACATAGACAGGAGAGAAAACATGGCGGTATGGCATAAGATTAGCATAATGGGAAACATGAACTTGGGGATACATCTGTGCAATTGGTTGATGCTGTTGTACTTGTTGCACCATTGGAATTGACGATACAGGCATGCTATTTGCAGCGTGTGAACTTAGGGCCTGAATTTTAGAAAACATAAGAAATTGTAATATCACAGAATAAAGTCAACCTAAGTACAAATGAATTCATACATGCACTCAGATAAAAATCGAAGGTGTGGTTTATCAAAAAAAAAAAAAAGGGCCCACCAGTGTAGATAATACATGGATATATCTCTTAGTCAAGACCATAATTTGGCACCTAAAGAGAAGAGAGGCATAATGATTGTTAAGCAGTTAAAACGAGTGAAAAATCAATTTTACCTCTTGGAGACCCTGGTCGCGAAGAGCTTCATCTACTGCTGGTCTAAAATATGGTATATCATACCCAGTTTGGGGATCATAAGCCTAGTTGCATCCCATGCAAAAGCGCAAAATAGAAGAGGAGAAGGATCAGAGAATTAAAAAAAAGAACATTAGAAAAAATAGCACAAACCGAATTACATGAACAAGCCAAAGAGAACAAAACTCACCGAGAAACTTGTTAAATTAGAAGCATTTTGCTGCTGTTGAGACTCTGGGGGAGTATATGATGCACTTTTATCTTGAACCAACCCAACATCTGCATAATTACCCAAATCCTCAGGACTTGAAGACTCTCTATTATCTGACAGCTTCTGATCTGAAATTACATCAGATACAGGAGAAGTAGACTCTGGATTCTGAACGTGATCATCAGCCAAATCTAGTTGCTTGCTCCCAACAGGATCATCAGTGGAAGATTCAGAAACCAAAACCGACAGTCTACCACAAAATTTGAATCATTTCCACAATCGGTAAACATCCAACAATAAAACTTAACAAGGGAGGAAACAAAAACATATGTCCCGCAATTTCCTATTGAAAGACAAAAGTAGTTGATTTGAAAATAAGGCCTCAAAGATCATTGTGGCGGCGAATATATGCATGTATGACTCCTTATTACTGACTGTACTGTCTGGCGGATTACATGGATATTTAGGCTGTTACATAGCTTGCTAAATAAAACCACAGCCTTCTCTGTTCCCTTCCATAAGGATACTAGTAATGATAGACCCATACTGCTCAAGGACCCAAGTTCTACCTTTAATACCTGATTTATTTAATCTTCTTTTGTACTTTTTAAAAAAATCTCTTCTTTATTTTTTCTTTTGTACTTCTATTCTGTTATATTTTATTAGGTTATCGAAAACGCAGTTCAACATTTTATGAAAAGATAAACTGTAAATCATGCTTATCAAACTTGAGAGTCTAATAGCACCGTTTAACAAAAAATTGCAAGTGTACTCATCAAATTGTCTTCAAGAATATTATAAATACTGATGATGGAAAAGCTTGGTTAAGCATCAAATTGTCTTCAAGAAAATTATAAATAGTGATGATAGAAAAGCTTGGTTAAGCAATGCAACATTGAGTTGCTTGTTATTTTGGAATTTGT
The DNA here is from genome assembly GCA_027704785.1 of Solanum chmielewskii. Taxonomy (NCBI): domain Eukaryota; kingdom Viridiplantae; phylum Streptophyta; class Magnoliopsida; order Solanales; family Solanaceae; genus Solanum; species Solanum chmielewskii. Next base: position 54,746,876 of record JAKWIX010000329.1, on the reverse strand, counting down.
TTGAAATGCAACATAAAATATATACTTGTAAAATAAAAGGAAGCAATAGTTACTCTTCTTATACATTTCTGTGATTAGGAAAAACGCTTTTTATTAAGAATGTCAGAACACGTAATTAAATGGTTTTCATAGGCTAGAAAATTTTAATAAGTTTCTAACGTTATATGAATAAATTATGTGTATTTTTACATTAAACTTAAGTTTTCATTGTAACTTGTAACAATTCACGTAAAGCAATGTACTTTAATCATTTTTTGGGACTTTTTCTTTAATCGAGACTGAGAATATGGTACAATTGAACAAAAAGGGATACGCAAATGACTATGCTCTGTATATTGTACACACTTTCTGCACCTAATAATTTTCAAGACTCTGTTACACTTTTTTTTTAATTTTAATTTATGTTTCTTACATTCCTTTTTCATTGTTTAAATAAAAATGTCACTTCCTATATTAAGTAACTCTTTAATCTTCAATTCCAAGATTCACATATCACGTTTAATATCATAAGCTTCATATGGCTTTTTGCTACACCACACACATCTTCAATTTTATCACCACAAAATTTGAAAGTCTCTTTCTTATACTTCATGTACATTCAAACTAAGATACATAAAATGAAAAGGCTGAAATAATAAAACACAATTCATCTGACATGTTAAAAGACTGATTAGAAATAGTACTTCAAAATTGGTATCTTGAATCATAATCAAAGCACGTGATTTGATGAAGTTATCAAAATTTTAATCGGTTCCATCTGAGTATATTATAGGCTTAATACATACCCAGCCCCTTAAACTTGCCAGGATATTCCATTTAGACACTCCAAATCTCCAATTAAGTTTTGTTTCAATTGAACACTATAGGCTTAATACATACCCAGCCCCTTAAACTTGCCAGGATATTCCATTTAGACACTCCAAATCTCCAATTAAGTTTTGTTTCAATTGAACACCTGAACCCCTAATACAGTGTTCCAATTAGACACTTTTGGTTCAAATGTTGGGGAAAATTTGAGTGGTCTTGTACGTCTATTTGGTAGTTAAGTTAATCACATACAGTATGTCATTTCATTTTATTTTACACATTCACCTCGATAAGCCGTAAACCAAATGCATTTTCTACTTGAGGTTGATGTGTATAATTAATGGACAGCTTAATTTACGTGGTTAAATTAACTACCTGGGTCAAAAGTGTTTACCTGAAACACTTTATAGGAGTTGAGGTGTTCAACTGTAAAAACAGCTTAGGAGTTGGCTATGTATCAAGTCTTATTATACTCCTAATTCACAGCTGAAGGTATTTTGGACATTTGGGGAACCAAATATGTAGCTTACTCGTCCTCTCCTTTTTTAAAGATAAAATGTCTAACAATGGACTAATTGGTCTTTCAACTTTATAGTTAAGGGCTTCCCACTTTCATAATATTGTGGAAGCATAGAAATTTTAAATTAGAATCACATACGTTAATCTTATGTGACTAAGAACACTTTTAGAAAAAATCTTCCTACTAATTAATGTGTATTACAAGGTGATTGATACAAACATCAAGATGATTCTATCGTGGTCAAATACACTTTTGAGTCATGTATCACACTGCACTAATAAGTTTGGCTTCACACCACATGTTTTGTCCATATATAGTCTATTTGGATTTTTTTTGCTTTGTATCAAAGTTAACAGGAATAAACAAATTTACCAGGACAGAACAATACAACTTAACATCACTAACCTTGATGACTCGGTCTGTGATTCTTCTTCCAAATCTTTCGCAGATTTAAATTCAGCTCCAAAGCTGCCAAAGGTCAGGCGACACCGGTCAGTCTCAGAAACACGAATATGTTCAGCTATGATCACATTCTCTGAGATGTTTAGCCTTGACATCTTATCTTGCAACTGAGATCCTTCTTTTTCCAAGTCTTCTGACTTACTAGTTAAATAGACACCTTCAGAAGGTTTTCCAATAACCCCGGGATCTGTTACGCTCGATTTCTTGGTTAACTTGGGCTTCCACTGAACACCTATATAAGGACCCAAAAAAAATGGAGTAAGGTTGATCTAGAAAATGAGCACATTCAGAAAGAGGCAGGCAGTGCACCATTCAGAAACCATTTATGCACTACATCAGATGGAGATGGTAAATTTCAGCGCACTCCCCCCCACCCCCACCCACCCACCGCCCTTTTTTCTTCTTATTCTCCTGCTTACTTTAACCCTATTCTTCACACATGAGTAGGAACTGAACAATCTTTTCTTTATTAGGATGCCCCAAAACCAATTGAAATAATAGCAGCAAGAAGAAAAAGAAACATTCATATTAAGATGAAGCACCTACCTTTCTGATGACCCACAGATTGATGCAGTCTGTTAATATGTTGATTTCCCGAGAGAGACTTGCTCATTGGCAAGTTGGATTTAGGGGAATCAGATACTCCACTCTGGTCACTTCTAGAATTTGAGCTCATAGGTCGGAGTGATCCTTTAGAATTACCAATATCCTGCCGGGCCTGCTCCATGTGAGAGTTTGAAGACGACCTGCTTTGTGAAGATGAGGACTTGGCAAAAGTTTCAGCGGACTGGCGACGAGCACCCACCACCCCTACCTCACGCCTAATAGCACCAACTTTTGCAGTCGGTCTGGAGTCAAGAGATGGTACATGAACTGGATCTGAAAAGGATGAATAAACTCCAATGACAGAATCGCTAGATGATGTAATAAAATGTGGTCGAGAACCATTTGGCTTCACCCCTCCTATCTGTGAAGCAGCATTTGAAACAGATGCATGCATTTCTCCAGACAAACCTTGACCATTAGTGCTACTTAAATTAGCATCATTAGAGTGTGTATGTTGAGAATTCCTATTTCGAGCTTGAGATGAACGACTCCCAGTGGATAGAGTATTGCTAGAGGTCCCTTTTGAACTGCTGCAAATTCCAACAAGGAAAACATATATATTACTATCTCAGACTCAATACCCTATACCATATGTACAGTGAATGCAGTAAAAATGATCACAAGAAGTCGAAAGAAGACATGTTGGCAATGCCGAACCAAAGAACTTTTAGGAGTTTTAGGCTTTAAAGATAATAGGTAAAAAAGCAAAATTCTAAGGTACGTGAATAGAGGTATGATTCTCATAATAGTGTGGCACAATAATATAAAAGGTATAATATATCCGTAAATGTGAATGGCCAAAGTAGGTCGAAAATCAACCAAAAAGATTATGGTTATATGATAAAAGGTGTCTACGTTCATTCAATTTGAGTAGGATAAATGGATAATAGTCAATATGCAACGATCGCCTCTGGATATCTTAGGAAAAGAGTACCAAAAAAGGTATTAGACATGACATAGATAGGGAATCATAACACATGCAATAACAACTGTAAATAAGCACATGTCAACTAGACTACGTTACCTGTTTAACTATTATGTTTAAATTTGATTAATTGCCTGTTCAACAATTATTTTAAATATATTAATCCCACCGTTCAATATTTCTTAGTGTTCATGTTAGTTATAGCAATTAATCTGATTTAAGATGAAAATGGTATATTATCAAGGTAAACCCACGAAAAATTAATTGGGAGAGCTGTTCAATTTTCCTTAAATCTAAATGCAAAGAAGATTGAAATATGCAGAATTGAAACACAGGTTACACATACATGAACATAATTGGCAGGTTTATATTGCCAGCAGCCCCAAAGTTGTGCCCAAAAAAAAGGAAAAGGGTTAAGAGGGGGGTAAATAGTTGTTTACCATAAGCAATTGATTACCCTTTAACTCAAAAATCAAGATATAAGCCATGAACATTGTAGGAATACACCTCAACTTCCAAACTGAACATCTCACAGCATTCAATCAATTCCAGGTCCACCTTTTAATTTAAAGGCTCATTGAATATTGTCTAACTTAGAAAACGAATATTTGATAAAAATATATTATGTGGAGGTCAACGTACTAACGTAATACTATACTTCCGTTACTTTGATCAGCCACTGCTCTCTAAGTATGGAAAGTATTACTGTATAATAAACAAGAGAGCATAATATACCTTTGTGCAGAAGTATTTGAAATCGCTGGTTCAGCAGATGTAGAAGTCTGGACAGCCTTTACCACTCTATTGACATTTTGGTTAACTCTATTATCTCGCACAACACGGAATTCTCGAGTAAGTCCTGCATCTAGAAATAATTGGCCATCAAACTACTTACATTAACGTACCTCAGAGAACAAAGTCAAACAACCAATATGTATGTTATAGGATCACCAGAAATTAACTAAAGAAATGGAGATACAGTTAGCACTATTGCTATTGTCAAAAGATGCACTCAAGTAATGCTTAAGCTTCACAAGAAAATTTAACTGAGAAAGTTAAACATTAATTGTTTAAGAAATATATAGGAAAGTAACATTATATAATAAACCGAAAAAGAAATATGTCTTCAACGAAAAAAAATTAAGAGTCTCAAGCAGTCGGAACATCATAATTAAGAACTTAAAAACTACATTTTAGCATTAGTACATCTTTGACGTGGCTTTTACTACTTGTATGTTTTTTTTACACAAGTGCTAATTAATTTACCAGGAAAAAAGATAAGAGAATGGTTTTACTTATATCAACTAACTTACAGATTTTTTCTTCTTATTTTAATGGACATTACACATTTGTACCTTTGTCCATACAATTCTTGTTTGTATGTGTAGTTTCTTTCTTTTGCATTATACCCAACATATACACAAACACAAACACAAAATGCTTCTCAATTTCTTTACTAGGGTGCGCACTTCAATTAAGCTCTGCCCTAAATACTCCTGCGACACAACTTTTCTGCACTTTTGACATCAATGACTGGTAGTTTTGTTATTTGTGGTAAATATCAAACTATCAATGAGTGGTAGTCCAAAAATACATGACATTCAGTTAAAACTAAGAAAACTACAAAATTCACAGGAGATACAGGGTACGCAGGAGAGTTGAATATCATAGTGTCAGTTCGCTGATTATAGCAAGGGGCTGAGTTTCCTAATGATCTGATGTATCCTAATTGTTGTTTTAGTCAGTACAATACAAGTCTTATTACTCATCAAAAAGAGTTGAGTTTAACAGTGGGGTAGTGTAGAGTGCTAACAAGAGAGAGCAGACACATTAGAAACATATTATGTATAGATATATGAAATACAAACACCAGAGAAGGAAAGTATTTGACCGACATCAATACCTATTTCCATAGTCTAGACAACATTGCAACATCCAATACAAATGTTGACTTCCCTAAGCAGCTAACCATCTCAACAAGATATATATAATCTATTCACTTCTAGCTTCTTGAAGAGAGGTAATGAGGAAATTTTCAATCAAAGGAATCCTTTTCTAAAGTCTTCCATACGTATAGTGCAAAAAACTAAGAAAATAAATCAGCCAGCTATTACCTAATGCCACTAAAAGCACTTACGACTGAGATTGCAAAGACCTTAAACCCTGTCTCCGCACCAATATATACTACATGTACATCTGATGACCCCCTTAAGACATGGTTCTCAGCGTAAAAAATCGAGCATGCACAAAGAAGCTTTCTTCATACAACTGGTGCACTTCTAATGCCATTTCCTCCACCAATAGGACAACATTTACAAGCATCTAGAAGCTTATGGATGCTTTAAAACACTCTATAAGAGATCATCCTTCAGCAACTAAAGGTGTATGAATTCTATTGCATAGCAAAAGGCTTAATGACCTCCTACAACCAGCACCTTCCCAGGAGATCTAGGACCTTACGGGTACTACAAAACATTTTTTTGATAAAATAATAAAAGGGAATTAAGATCAAGGTAAACATAAGAAACTTAAATCTGCATAAGATCAAATTACCAGGTAAAGCAGTTCGATTGTAGCTCCCTCTTCGGATGTTACGATTGATGTGTGTGTTGATCCTCATTTCATGTGCACCACTCTCTAAATAATTTCCATTTTCTGGAGCAGTAGAACTTTTATACCCATGGTTCTGAAGCAAGACGAAAGAGTTTCAGTTAGAATAAAGATAAAAACTGTAGTAAAATAACAAAATAAGTGCAAGTGCAATCGACAATTGTAAATTGTTTAGAGGACACTATCAATTTTAGAAATCAACTTCAACAAGAGAAAGAAACATGCAATTTCCTTGGAGTTAGAATTGACTGATTTAAAAAAAAAAAAAACAAGAAGCATCAATTGTTTGTCTGACAGCAATGGACATCAACAATAATAATCACAGCAAAGCGCATCACATAAGAACTAGAACCACAGAACAGTTTGAAAATATTTACCTCTTTCCTTCCGTCCCTTTTTCGCTTCACCTTATGAAATGGATCTTAAAGAAAAAACTGAAGCATTAGGCACACTTCACATCAGAGAATTAAGGGAAAGATGATGATTTTTACTGGTGAATATAGATTGTTCCATATTGGAGGATACTGCAAAGGTTAAAACCAGCGCCAAGATGCAGCAGTCTCAATGATATCCATCAGAATACCAAAACCGATTAGGGCACATCAGTTTTTAACTTTTCCAGGGAGAAAGTTGAGCTATAATTAAGCAATTAACTTTTATGTACTTATGGTCGAAAGAATATTTAACCATCTTACTAGAAAGAGCCAACTAAAATTCAAGTGTGGATTGATAATTTGAAAATTTAGGAAGGTATACTATATACTCTCAACCTCCAAGAGGTAGAGGTAAGGTATGTTACACTCTACCCTCCCCAGACCCCACTTTGCGGGATTCAACTGGGTATGTTGCTGGTGTTGGTGTTGGTGTTATAAACTACATTCCATACAATGACATGGTATATAACTTAAATCCTTGTACACCATATCTCCCCTTTCTGAAGCATGTAAATAATTACAGTGGTCCATTATATATAAAATTAACTTGCAGGAACTCTACATCTGCGATGAAGTACACCAATGAGCAAATAGTCAAACCTAACTGCTACAGAACATTGATGAATATAAAACCATTCCAAGCTACTGAAAATAGTGCCAACAACAACACACCAAGTGTAATCCCACAACTGGCATCTGGAGAGGGCAAAGTATGCACAGACCTTACCCCTAACCTCAAAGAGGTAGAGAAGTATTTCAGATAGACCCTTGGCTTAATATAAAACAGTTCCCAGCATTTTGAAAAAGAGAACACAGAAATAAGGGCAGTAACACGACAAAATAATGTGAAATGGGAAGATAAAAAATGACAACAAAATAATGTGAAATGGAAAGATAAAAAACATAGGTGGTAACCAAAATCGAAGAATAAGAAACTACAAGAATAGTACTAAAACCTTGGTAAGAAAGAAGGTCCAAATACGACCACCAAATCTATCCTATAAGAAAGCCAACACAACCCCAACTACCATATACTCAACCTCCAAACCCTACTGACAACAATACCAAAGCCTTCATTTCCCGCCTCTCCAAGACTTCCAAAAAAGGTAGTGGCCGATGCACCAATTTGACAGTACATGCAAACTCTAACAAAGAAACATATATTTGAAAATGTCATTTTACATTTGCACAAAATCCCCAGTCCCTACACATTAAACAAAGAATTTTGGTTCATAATCCAAGAATGGCCTCTATCAAAACTCCTACTACCGGGCGGCAAACACTAAATGGAATGAAACACTAAAAATTTAGTCTTTTTTATATTTTGGCCCAAAAACAGGTTTGAAGCAGATTTTGGGACTTAAAAAACTAGCTCCCAAAAGCTAGGTAAAACCGATATTTGTCCAAAAAATGCCTCCAAAATCAATGGCCAAAAGGGTTCTTACCTCAACTAATTTGATCAAACAAAATGCAGCATAAGCATCAACAAGTAATCAAAAACCCAACTTTTCAATCACAAACTAGTCACAATAGGCTTGTACAAATCCCCTATACCCCATTCAGCTCTAATTAATCATAAACCAACCAAAAAAAACAAAAAGGGGTCGAAGCTAACACCTTGATTGAGCAATTTCTGAGCAGTTTCATTAGGGTCCATGTTGGTTTCTTTAAGAGTCACATAAATATCAGCATCGGAATGATTTCCAACAACTTCCTTGATAGATTCTAGTATTTCCCGTACGCCGACAGATATAACATAAGTCCCACTTTCCGATTTAGAACTTGATACCATATCCGACCAAACCAAATTCACTACTGTTTTTGATAAAAATATATGCGAATGATTACAACAATATATCAAATTCTTTTTGAAATTTGAGAAGATTGTGTTATGCAATCTTTTTTAGGGTTTTTTTGGATTCGATGTGGCGAAGAAGAGAAGTACAGAAAAACGGCTCTCATGAGGGTTTTAAAGAGTGTCTTAACTTTACCTTTTTAATTTGGGGTTTTATTTGGTGTTATGATTATACCCAAATTATTACCTCTTAATTTTGTTTTTTAAAATATTATTTTCAAGGTGAAAAAGATTATTAAAAGTGAATTTAAATAGTTATTCAATTTTGTTATGCATATTTGGGTTGAAGTTTTATCAAAATAATTTGTTTGCCTTCATAAGATAAGAGGTCAAAGTTGTTAACCCCTTATTTCTTTCTAAATTTCACTTGTGAAATTACGTTGAATATTATTATGTTGCTATGCAATATATTAATTAATTATTATGTTGGAATGGGTGAGTGTTGAAGATTAGTCGTTATTTCGTTTTTTGTTGTTGCTTTTGCTTGTTGTGTTGTATCTTTTTCATCTTTCGTTCAATAGAGAGGGTTTATTAAAAGAAAAATTACGTGACTATGCAAACTTATACTATTTAATTACTCATCATAGCTATAGTTTGCTATAATTATCACTTGCGACTGACATTATACAATAATTACGTGAGTTGACTTCGAGTTTGTATGATTAATCATATTTGTATATGTATAATTTGCCAGGATATACAAATACATATGTATATTATACAATTATTTTACCTAAATACATATACAATTCACCTCTCTCCCATTCTCTATCCTCTCTCGCTTGTCTCTCTCCTCCTTCTCCCAATCTCGCTTGCCATATATACAAATGCATATGTATAATATACAATTACATACATATACAGTTCACCTCTCTCCCACTTTTTGTCCCCTCTCTCTCGCTCTCTCCTCCCTCTCTCAGTCTCGTTCGCCTCTCTCCTCCCTCTCTGAATATCTCTTGCCATATATACAAATACATATGTATAATATACAATTATCTAACCAATATACATATACAATTTACCTTTCTCCCACTCTTTTCCCCCTCTCTCTCGCTTCTATGCTCTCTCTCCCAGTCTTGCTCGCCTCTCTCCTCCATATAACATGTAGCTACAAATTTCAATTATCAAACTATAGCTATGGAGAGTAATTAGGTTATTTCATAAGTGACTATATGTGAAAGTTTCCCTAAACATAGATGATTTTCATAAATAGCTATAGTTTGAATAATAATTATGATTAATAACTACAATGTGTCTAATTACTATTCATAGCAACAACTTTAAAGAAGAAAAAAGCTAGCGAAATCGAGATTGAGAAATAACAGAGAGACGAATGAGATCAAGAGAGATAGATGAGAGGAGGCGAGCAGGTTGTATATTATATACAACGTTTATTTCTTTTGAAACTAAGATACACATTTACATAATATCTTCTTTCTTTCTCCCAAATCTCACTAATCTCTCTCCTTATTTTCATAATCTAGCACGTAAATATACATGTTAACTTTGACACTAAAACATAGATACAGAGATACACTTTGTATCACCCCTAATATAAATATCAAATATAGTATGTATCAATTTTTTTTGTGATATACAAATGAAATAAGCATTGATATAGTGTTTAAATATTATATTACCCCCATATAAATATACATATACAAATTTTTTTCCTAAGAATAATTGTCTCATTCATATACAGCTTATCTGATACGTAGGCACAGTTGATTGTATAATATATATCAATCGAAAAAGAGAAAATTTGATAACACGTTATCCATTTTCTTGATATATAGATTAAAAAAATTTGGATACATAAATAATATCATTGATTATATTAATCTAAGAAGAAGAAAAAAATCAAAGGTTAAACAAATTAAGAACCCAATACGAGAATTTTGATATAATAGTATTAATCCACCAAAGGTTAAACAAATTAAGAACCCAATACGAGAATTTTGATATAATAGTATTAATCCACCAAAAGAAAAAAAATCAACAATCAATAAACATCTAGAAAAAATTGAAGAACAACAATCACATGTTTAGATAAAATTAACTCAAGTAAGACACTAACAAGATTATGAATTGGTATAATAAACATAGAGGAAGAAGGAGAAAGATTCACATAATGATATAACTTTTTGAAAGTGTTGCATATATATTAGCTATTTTTACTTAGTCAAATAGTTTTTCCTAATATTCTAGACCTCCCATCAACTTTGATTAGTAATTCTAAATTTCCATATAAAAGTTATAATATATTTCTTTTTTAATTATACTCTATCTATTTTAAAATAAGTTAATTATTGAGATAATACACATCTATTAAGAAAGAAAATGTTTATGATATAATTTAAACACCACTTTTCACATTGTCATGATCCAAAAATAGATGTGATTGCACTCGTCTAATTCCACCAAGACAAGTCAGCCTTAAACCCAATAATACGATAAGAATGCAGAAAATAAATCAACAGTAGCATAAGAGCAGAAAATTTAGTCATTATAAAGATATATCCCAAAATCTAGTTATTACATGTGCAAGCCACTAATATATTATTACAAATTAAAAGATAAGTACAAGTCTCACTTTATTTGTTTCTCGAATAAAACAAAACATATAAAAGAAACTAGAGGGCCCGCTGGATGACAAACAACTATCTTTCAATGTGTCATTTGAAAGCCTTAGAGAAAGATGAAGAAGAATGATCACACCAAATTCGGGCTACAAACCTACACAAGTATAGAAACAAAGAGTGAGTATCAAACAACATGATACTCAACAGTTAGCCAACTATACCAGGTAAAATTAAGCTAGAATACGAGTAATCCTTTCATACCAATCGAACCGTCGCAGCTACAATCTGCATAGAAATCAGTTTCACCTAACCATTTACTACAATACACACCTCACAAGGCTTAACAATCAATCCAACAGTCACAGTACAATAATCAAGTATCAAGTATGTCAACTGCAATCATCAAGTAGATCAATCACAAATGTCAAGTATATCAATCATATAATAGTCTCACTTGCATGAATCATTTCTCAACGACTTTATATAATGTCACTTGTTGTAATCATTTTTCATCGGCTCAACATTAATAGCCTGAACCATTTCCCATCAGGTTTATATAATATCACTTGTCGAAATCATTTCTATCTGCATATGTCTCATTACATTTTACCAAAATTGATGCAAATAGGCAATGTCACATCATTAGGAAGACACAAAAAAATCAAGGAATTCAAGAGTCCATGGATGGCTTGACAGTGTTAAAAAAAAGACATGTGCCTTAGGCTCCCAAATTTAAGGGGCCTCATTTTTTATAATAATAGGTTATAAGTTATTGTTTTTAACAAATATTGAATACTATTTAAAAAAAGGTAAACATTTCATGAATAATAAATGAATTATTAGAAGAAATTTGACATATTTTGAGTACTATATCTTATGAAAAATAATTTAAAATAAGAATGGTTATATTATAAGGTGAAAACTAGAAGAAATAAATTATATAAAAGTATTAACAATTTAAATTTGAGGCCCCGTTTGATTTTTGCTTTAAGCCTCTAATACGCTTGAGCCGAACCTAAGACCACGTTGATGCCATCAAAGCATTTCATCAATCAACTAATTAAGATCAACAATTCACAAAATACAACTATCAACACATTGCCTTTTTCATTCAATCCCCCTTTTCCAATCATGAAGATCAATCAGATAGAGTAATTGAACTATCACCTCATTCACATTACTCCACAACATACACAATGAAGGGAAATACAAAATTCTACAGGTTCACAAGGTGAAGAAATTCATTTGCTTTAATTCAATCAAAAATCAACGTGAGACTTGAGCTTTTTGTTTTTGAACAAGGTTCAAATCCACACAATTTAATTCAACAAATAATCACAATAAGATTTCAAAAATAACAACACTCATATTTTCACAAACAAACACGATATTTTTGTTATGTTCCATCACAACTTTCCAACGAAACATCTTACTTCCATGTACCAATTAGTGCCTTATTTTCCATACTCTCATGGAATAAGTACTTGAATTATTCTATAAATGAAAAAATTGTTTCACTACACATTCATAATTATTATATCACTTGTAAATAATATTTTTGAGTTGTTAAAAAAAGGCTATGCAACCTATTGAAAACTCATACACACCCTTGTAGACATAAAACAACTAACAAATAAGTGTTCTCAAGTCTTAAAAACTTAATAGTAATAATCCTAATGAATTTCCTATAGCCAATCCATAAAGTGTAACTAAACTTTCACTTTATAAAATTAAAAAAAAAATATTTTACAAAGTGTAAGAAAAACTTCAATTTTATAATTTAGACGTTAATAGATTTAATATAAATATTTTTGACCAAAAATATTCTTTAACTATACCCCAAACTTAAACTATATCTTTAAAGTATCATTTGTAGCAGAAAACATCCTTTAACTATACCCCAAACTTAAACTACATCTTTAAAGTATCATTCTTACTGAGACTGGGCAACGGAACCAGACGTACCAGTACTGTTCCGATTCATCCCATTTCGGTTGCATACGAGATGGGACGAGATAGTCTGAACCGATACACGGAACGAAATGAAACTGTGATTTGGTACCGGTGTACTGGTACCGCTTCATTCTGATTTCGTCTTGATCCGTTCCAATTTCCGTCCAGTTTAATTAATATATATTAATTAATTTATATTTTTTATTTTATATAATTTATATTTTATATTTTATATAAATTATATTTTATATTTTATATAAATTATATACTAATTACTAATTACAAATTTTATTTATTTATATTACAAGACACAAGTTATAAATATAACTTATAAATTATAAATATTAATGAATGATAAATAATAACTTATAAAGTATAAACTTCAAAAGATTACAAGACACAAGTTATAAATATAAGTTATATATTATAAATATTAATTAAAAATAAGTAATAACTTATATAACTTCAAAAGATTACAATACACAAGTTATAAATATACTTACAAATTATAAATATTAATGAATAATGAGTAATAACTTATAAAGTATAAACTTCAAAAGATTTAAATTTTGAAAACTTTATTAGGCTTAACTTGCAAAATTAATAAGCAAAAAAATTTAAAAAAATATCTTTAAAATAAACTTAAGTAAAAAAATATATTATAAATTTAAAAACTATTAATTTAAACTTAGAAAAATTAAAAAAATTATTCATATTTTCGTAATTCCAAAAAATCATTTTTGAAATAACTAGATGTGTCATCCCGTTTATCCCGTCCCGTTCCATTCCGGTCCGTTTCGGTTCCATTCCGGTATATAGTGGGACGGAATGGAACCGAGTATTCGTTCCGATAATTCTGATTCGGTTCATCCCGGTACCAGTGAACGTACCGGTCAACGCGTCCCGTTTGGTCCGGTACCAATTCGTTCCGGTCCGTTGCCCACTCTTAATTCTTACCATAAAACATCCTTCAAGTATTTTAAAGTGAGCAAGAATTTCTCGTAAAACTGTCCGGTATATCCCACAAAAAAGTCGTCCCTTCCTAATTATTATCCTTAGAAATGCCAAGAATATTATCGTGAACTTTTTCGTAATTGAGTTAAGAATTATGCAAAACTTTTAATTTGACCATTTTTCATTCATTTTTTATTTGATTTTAATTAAAAATATTATTAATTTAAATATGTTTCTTCTCTATTGAATATGTTCGACGTTTATTGGAGACTTCCCCTTCTAATATTGTCAAATGAAACTCAACTACGAGACATAATCAATATTTTGGTCACTTCAATATTAGATTGACCTAAAAATCTATTAATTTAATTACTCAAGAAAAAAATTAAAAATAATTAATCTCCAACTTTTTTCTGTTACGAAAAAGGCAAATTATGTACGCTCATTCCTTCCAATCATTTTTAGTTTCATAAGCAACAATATCTAAGATTTTTTATATTTTCCAAGAATTTCTTGTAGCAAGTAATGAAATTATGCAGAATAACTTTTGTTGATAGTTACGTTAACTATTCATGTTTTGTAAGATCCATTAGTTTTTTGACAATATCTAATAAAAGGATGAAAGTTGTTTATTTACAAATACGTAAAGGATGTTTTCTGCTAAAAATGATACTTTTAAGGATATAATTTAAGTTTAAAATATAGTTAAATGATGTTTTCTGCTTAGAAATGATACTTAAGGATATAATTTAAATATGAGATATAATTAAAGGATGTTTTTGATAAAAAAACTCTAAAAAGTTATACAAAACTTATTTTCGAACTCTCTACTAGACCACGTGGATCTACTTACAAGAAAAAGCGGTGTCGTTTCCTTCTCTTTTCTAGAAAACTTTGTTACTCTTCTCAATTCCCAAACCCTAAACCCAAACCCGAACACTAGAGCCAAATCCCGACGCCGATGGCATATCACGCCGGAGACAACGACGGCGACGGCCAAAACCGGCGGTTCTATAATCCATACCAAGATCTTCAAGTTCCATTTCAGAAACTCTACAAACTCCCAACTTCCCCCGAATTTCTCTTCAAAGAGGAATCTCTCGCACAGCGCCGATCGTGGGGAGAAAACCTAACGTTCTACACTGGCATCGGTTATCTCTCCGGTTCCGTCGTCGGGGCAGGTAAAGGATTTATTCAAGGCGTTAAAGCTTCTGAGCCTGGGGACACGTTGAAGCTCCGGGTTAACAGAATATTAAACGGGTCGGGTCACACTGGTAGGAAGTTCGGGAATCGATTCGGAGTTGTCGGACTGATGTATGCGGGTTTAGAGAGTGGGATGGTGGCGATCAGGGATACAGACGATGTTATCAATAGCGTGGTGGCGGGTTTAGGGACTGGAACATTTTACAGGGCGGCGGCAGGGTTGAGGTCCGCGGCTGTTGCAGGGGTTATTGGTGGAGCTGTAGTTGGGCTTGGAGTTGCAGCAAAACAGGCGATGAAACGATATGTACCAATCTGAGCTTGTTTTTGATAGGTTTGTAAGCTTTTTAAGTTTCAATTGTTACTGAAATTTTGATGGTAGCTTGAGAAATTGTTTCCACGTTGAGTTGTAATGTAATTATTTCATCAAAGGTGCATGCTTTCTTGATATATTCAATTATCGTATTATTTTGATGTAGTTACTGTTCAGTATGCATACTTGTTGGACTTCTTTTTCGTGTATGGGAAACAACCTTTATACCTAGAGGTAACGTCTATGAACACTCTCCCCTCCCATACCCCATTGACACACAGTAAGCTTTCTAGATATTAGCTAGTGCACCTTGAGCAGCAGTAATGTAATTTTTTCATTAAAGCTGCATACTTTCTTGATTCTTTGAATATATGTTCTGAAACTAGGTTTTAAATGGACTTGGTTATGAATAATTGACAGAAAAAGAGACTTACTGGTGTATGGCATTTTTGAAAACTTAGCACCTTGAGATGGTTGTTCCCTTCTGTTGTTTCTGTCAATTGTCTCTGTTTATTACAGTTTTGTGCAAAATTTCAAGAATGCATCTTCTGTCCTTGTGCAAATGGTTTTTCTTTAAGTATATTTGTACTGATAGAACATCAACAACCTACCTCCTTATTCCTAACTCGTGGAGGTAGATGGATTGTTGGGATTGTTTCCGAAGGACCCTAGCCTCTAGTGATTATTGTATTTATTTGTTAGTTACTGTAAAGGGAGGTTGTTTCCAAAGCTCCTTGCCTCAAGTGATATTTGTATCTATTTGTTAGTTACTGGAAGGTAAAAGGAGGTTGTTTCCCAAGGAACCTCGCCTCAAGTGATATTTGTATCAATTTGTTAGTTACTGTAAAGGGAGGTTGTTTCCGAAGACTCCTTGCCTCAAGTGATATTTGTATCTATTTGTTAGTTACTGGAAGGTAAAAGGAGGTTGTTTCCCAAGGAACCTCGCCTCAAGTGATATTTGTATCAATTTGTTAGTTACTGTAAAGGGAGGTTGTTTCCGAAGGCTCCTTGCCTCAAGTGATATTTGTATCTATTTGTTAGTTACTATAAGTAAAAGGAGGTTGTTTCCGAAGGAACCTCGCCTCAAGTGATATTTGTAAGTTATTGTAAAGGGAGGTTGCTTCCGAAGGACCCTCGCCTCGAGTGATATTTGTACCTATTGTTAGTTATTGACAAGGGAGGTTGTTCCCAAAGGATCCTTGCCTCAAGAGTGATATTTGTACCTATTCTTAGTTACTGAAAGGTCTGTTCAGTAGATAACGTTGTCGTTGAGTTAACTGAATTCATCAAGCTGCACTTTTTAGTGGACTTCTGCTGCAGTCGTATTTGTTTCTTATTTAGAAGTAATGTTATCCACTCGTTCTTTGATGGTAACTTTGGTTTTATGTCTTAACGTACCGATGAAATTAGTTTCTTTTGACAATTATAACTCTGTAAATTATCTTGTCTATCAGTATTATGTGTATATACATGCTTTATTACATACTTCGTGGGTTTGCAGTTTGAGTAATTAGTAGATGGTATCTCTGTTTATTTGTTTATGACACTGCATAATGGTTCTTTCTTTTGAGCTTTTGTGAGTCCCAATTATATGCAGGCTTGCTAGCTGTCTCTGTCAAATTGGCTTATTATATATATGTTATATGATTTTTTAAGTTCTCATATTGAAAAATACTGTGTGTTTTATTTCCACCGTGTGCAGAGTTACTGGTGTTATACTGGTGGTAGTTTTTGTGGAACTCGCAGAAATAATTGAGGTGTGTGCAAACTGGTTAGGATACGACAATTATAATTTTAGCGCATTGTTTATTATATTGGTATAGATAGGTGAAAGTGTTGTAATACATTTCTATTCACCTCGATGATTGTTATGCCTGCACGTCAAATAGAGCTATCATAGTTATTATAATGCTAATTATTATGATGAAATTGCGTGATGCCTTGCTATTATTATAATGTGAAATCTAAAATTTCAAATTATCAAAACAAAAAAGGCTCAAACTATCCTTTAACGTTGTAGAAATAATTCACAAATTTCTGTTTATCTATCGCATCGAATTTGCCTGCTTCTTAACGTATTAGAAATGATTCCGAAAATGCATTTAATTTATTTAGAGGACTCTGTTGACGGAATCATCCCAACCTCTCAATAATACAGATCTCAACTGACAACTAAACATTTCAATTTTTTTTGATTGTATCTTTGTGGACATTTGATATTTGACGCTTCACATAGTTTTTGAAGATGTATAGATAATTAGTTTGTAAGTTGAAGTGTTTAATTGACACAATGAAGATGAACTGAGGTGTCTAGATATGCTACTTAAAGTTGAAGTGTTTAATTATTTGTTGAGATCAAATTAAAGTGTCTATTTATCTATTTATATAATAACTCCAAGACATAAAATATTCAGCTGTCTTCCACATGTTACATCAAAGTTTGTCACATAACTCCATTAACAAAAAAGAGTATAATGGAAAAAAGCAAAAAAGATAAAAGATAAAAAAAGGAGGAAAAGCTACTCAAGAATATGATAAAAAAAAGATAAAATAATAAAAGAAGAATAGGATAAAATGATAAATATAAAAAGAAGAATAGAATAAAAATAAAAGCCACACCTCCACCCCTTTCTTGGATATATAACTCCATATATAGTTTACTCAAAAAACATAATCTTGAAGCAAAGCCTAGTACATTTTCCTCTAAAGCCAAACCCCACAACAAACTAAAAACCTCTCATTTTCATTACTATTGCTAGAAAATGGAGAATTTTAGATCAATGTCAACAAGGGAAGGTGGAAGGATGCAAAAGTTATCACCAACAAGTATGCAAGATTTAAGGAGTTATAGTACTAATTCACATCATATTCCTAATAATAATAATAATAATAAGGAAGTGAAGATCAAGAAGAGCAATATTAACAAGAGCAAAGTGATGTCCACTTGTTCAAAAAGTTGGAAATTGGATGATCTTGAATTGCAAAGAAAGAGAAGAGTTGTTGGATATAAAGCTTATGCTATGGAGGGCAAAATGAAGGGCTCACTCAGAAAGAGCTTTAGGTGGATCAAGGATACTTGCAATAATGTAGTCCATGGATGGTGGTGAATCAGACTCAGAAACAAATTCAAGATTTAAGTTTTTGTAGGTTCAATGTTTAAGATTTTTATTATCGAACAAGTTTTTTATATTTATAATTGCGGGCTTATACGAACAAGTTTTTTATATTTATAATTGCGGGCTTATACGAACAAGTTTTTTATATTTATAATTGCGGGCTTATAACTACTATTTATTACTCATAATTTTTATGAATATCCTTGCATATAAATTTATGCTCTGCATTGCAATAATCTCATTATTGGTCATTTACCATATAGTTAATTATGATCAAAACACATTTAAATTATTACTTTTTCTCAGTTTCATATTTTAACTATTCATTATTTTTTTTACCTATTTAAACATCGCTCCTATTACATTAGGTTTGAGCTAACTCACATCACAAAAGTTACTCATAACCTTATAAGGAGGAGGATCGCTCAAACCATATAAAAGCTCAAGATTTCATTTTTCACCGATGTGAGACATTCATTCGATTCATCATCATCCTTCACTCTAGGATTCAAATATTCTTTACTAGGAATTTTACTGTCCGTTCCGAAGAGTGACATTCACGAACCAGAGGTATTTCTACCCCCACATTGTCCGATTTTTCTTGGGATTCACATCGGGTTCGAATCTGTTGCCACATCAAATTAAGTTTTGATCCTAATTCATATTCCAAAAGCTAGCTCAAAGGGGAAGGATTACTCAAAATTTCATTCATTCACTAATACGAGATACTCCATTTCATTTATTATGTATTAAAATACACCTCGATGTTAAGTAATATGTTAAATCGATTGGAACAATTGAACTATATAAAAACTTATTCTACATTGGATCATAAATTGTAATTTAATTCTTATATATGGATTAAAGTTTGATTAAATTTAAATTCACGCTTTGCATAACTCATTTCTAAGGACAACACTCTCAACATGATTTTTTTTTTCGGACCGAGCTACATTTTTCATCAAAACTGAAAATATCTCAAATAATTTATATTGGTATGTTACACTTTCACTAATTACCAGCAACTATGCGCCATCAAATTAAAGGAAAAAGAAACAAAAACAAAAAGGGGAAATCTTAGGTATATATATGATGATATTGATCCTGGAATAATGCTGCTTTTTTAATGACCCATATAATCATTAGTAATGATATATAGTAAAATTTACGCATGATTTAAGGTAACTTATTATATAATTATAAGTTAATATTAATATAAGCACTTATTGATCAGATAAAACAATAATAGCTATGTTATTTTCACAGATTAAGTCATTACACTATATTAATAATAATATATATAAATAGAATAAAATAAAAAATCATTAGGACAAATGTATAATTGAAGTTCAAAAAAATGAACATAAAACCGCTTTATCCTAAAGCGTTGATCAAAATCAACAATTAAATAAAAATTAATTTATAACTTTTTATCTCAAATGTTGATCTGATTTAGACTTTTAAAAAAAAAAAAAAAATTGAGTAGAAATTTATAATATAAATTTAAAAAAAAAGGAAAAAGGAACTTACAAATCAAAAAAATCAAATCAAATCAAACCAAAGTAAATGCTAATGAATTATGCGTTTTTACTTTGTACTTAGCATATTGATCATATTTCTCTTTTACTCGGAAAAAAGATAAAGATGAAAAATAAATTAGGGCTAAGAATAGAAATAGTTCAATTTTATAATTTTTTTTTTTGGTAAAATTCTTTTACTTCTTAAAATGTAATAACAAGTTGAATTTTATGGTATTAATTTAAGGACCTATTTAATAATTTTAATTTTAGTTAGGAGAAATTTTTAATTACATTCCATAATAAATACTTGCCCCACGCCTAGACTGATGCTTTATCTAATTCAATTTAATTTTAAAATGAGTCAAATAAACTTTCAAAAAAGCAAAACAATGAAAAAATAAATAATACCCCTCCATTTACTTTTTTTTTAAATCGATTGTATTAAAAATAATTTTTCATTTTTTCTTGTCCATATTAACATATAAAAAGACAATTCTTTAACAAGTTTTTCTCTTATCATTAACTATTCATTCCAAATCATTTCTCAAATTCTTACGGACAATATACTCTCTCCGTTCGGTATCATTTATCATAATTTCTATTTTTAAAGTTTAAACTATAAAAATTTTGACTAATATTTTAAAATGTATTTTTTCATCATATTAATATGCAAAAAAATGTAATTAATAGTACTTTTCATATAGTTTTATAATATCTATTTTTTTTGTTTAAAATATCGAATTAATGTGATCCAATTTACCTTTAAAAATTAGTTAAATTGACTTTTGATAAACGTAACATGACAAACAATTCCGAACAGAGAGGATATCAATTAATACACGTATCCAATAAATTTTTTTAATACTCTATTTCTCGAAGCTCTCTCACCTATTTTACTTCGTTAATAACTTGAATCTACAATTTTAGAAGTAAAAGTAAAAAATGCTTACCATCTGAACAATCTTTGAAATTGTGAAAAATTTATTGTAGACAATAAAAACTAACGAAAAAAGTATTGAAAAAATTCTTATTCCGCCATCGATAACAAAAAGTGACAAGGAGATCTTCGAAGATATGCGGTGGTGAGAGTGAACGAGGTTTCTCTTGTTTTTTACTTTTCCCCCTCCTTGATTCCAATGTCTTCTTAAAATTATGTGCAATGAATTCTAGGAAGCTTCACCTAGGTCTAATAACTTGTTAATTGATTTCTCTTTTTGTGTGAAATTTTATAAAAAGGCATAATGTTTGGAATATGAAAAGCTACAATTATTCAAACCTTAAATATTCCTTCGTTTCATATTAGTTAAATTTTTATATTTTACGTCCTTTTAGAAAAAGTAAATTAAGACATAAATTAAATATTTTTCCGTCTGAAATTATTTGTCATGGTTCCTATTTTTAGAGTGTATTTTTTCATCATATTAATATGCGAAAAATTGTAATTTATAGTACTTTTTATATAGTTTTAGAATATCTAATTTTTTTTTTGTTTAAAATATCAAATTAATATGATCTAATTTACCTTTGAAAATTAGTCAAATTTACTTTTGATAATCGCAACATGACAAACAATTCCTGAATGATGAAGTATAATTTTTCATTTTGATCCTTATTAATTATTACCAAATTTATGATTAGAATAACTAAATACTAATTGATCACTAAATTCAATACTAACGAACGAAGGATAAAATTGATAGAACACTCTAAAAATAGTCTTGAAAATTAAACAATTAAGTTAATTTGAGAAATGAAAAATGTACGACCTCTCTCAATTTTCGAGTCATAGTAAGTATTATTCGATGTAGATATTACCAAGGGTTACAATCCAATTTGTTTTTTTTTTTAACCAAAAGTTGCAATTAAGATGTGCATCAAATTAATAATTGATGATTATTGTTCGACAGAAAAAATATTAACTTTTAATGATTATTAATTCAACTAACAACTACTATTACCTTTTCCATTCATATGTTCTCTTCTTCCTCTCAAAAATCCATTTTCTATTCATTTATCCAAAAAGAAAAATGCAAACACTACATATATAACATGAATATCTCAAAATAAAACCTTTTCAATTAAACCATTACTATGTACCACAATTTATTTGTTCTTTTCTTTTGACTTCTTACCTATGTTGTCTCTTTTAAGTTTCATTTTATACACTTGTCATACACTTCATATATACATTGTTATACAACATATATACACATGAGTAAATAATCTCAAAACTCCATTGTAATGCTCTAAACAAAATTATATCTGAGATACTCTAAATTAGATTGTCCTTGAGCGTTTTCCTAGATTCTTTATGTGCGGATTTTTTTAAAATAAAAGGATGCTAAACACTCTGTCAGGTGGTATATACCGCCTTCTCTCAAAATATAAAAGAGATTCTTCGTAGTAGTGAGTCAAGCACTTACTATTATTATTGGAAAGAAAAATATGCTATGGCTTATATTTATGTAGAGTATATTAACATACAAAGTTCATAACTGATGTAATCTAATACTTTCTCTGTTTCACAAATAATGATCTAGTTTGACTTGATACAGAGTTTAAAAATATAAATAAGATTTTTGAATCCTGAGGTCCTAAATTAAAGTTATGTCAAATGTACAAAATTGCCTTTCAATCTTGTGGCCTTAAATATATCATGTGGAAAACTGAAATTAAAATGTTACCAAAAAAAGAAAGATATCATTTTTTTTGGAACAGACTAAAAAGAAAATGAAATCATTCTTTTTAAAATGAAAGAAATACTTGTTACATGTATAAAAGCCTATGTAGAGTGTTCACATACAAAGGGATGGAAGAAATTAAAAACTTGTTCTAACTCAATTACAGAGCTAACTAATGTGGAGCGTGAAAAACATAAAATGAGGAGCCAACGACATCAGAAACAATAAATTAGGTGAATGTATATATTATGTAACTCTGATACTATAATAAAGAAATGACCTCGAGTCTAACCAAACTCTAAAAGATAGCACGAGGAGAAAGTTGTGAAATATAAGGAGACCAAAGACGATTGAACACACTCTGATTTTGATTAAATTTCAAAAATTAGCTCAAAGGACAATGTAGATATAGACAAAATATTCAAAAATAGCTAGAAATCCAAAAAATGCATGCATTTCATCCATACACACAACATTCATTGAATATATTAAAATCTTAATTACATAAACTTGATATATCACCAAAGTTCATGATGTTACATTTTCCCATGTTAATAAAATGAAGAAGAAAAATGGCTTACTTATAAAACAAAAAACTAAAAAAGAAACTAAAAGTAAAAACTAATAAGTTGCAATATGATATTATTGCATCTCTCATGAGCATTCCACTAAATGCTCCTCCAAGCACCTGCATATTGGGATTAACGTTTATTTACCATCTGATTTTTTTTAAAATTTTTTTTTACGAAGCGAAGTTAAACCTTATTTTTTATTTTCACTAAAATTATATTATAAGCGGACTTTTATCTTTCACAAAAAAATTAATAATGATTTTTTTCTTCACTCAGAAGAATCAATAATGTTTTCAGTTACCCTCTAACGTTGACTCAAACCCTCATTTTATTCATTTTAATTGCTTTGGTAGTGAGCATTCAATAATTAGTTGCTGGTATAAACTAACATGAAAATTTAGATAAAGATCAAAATAGAACTTAACTCTATATGAATTTTTAACACTTCTAGCTAGACACGATTATTTCTTCTTTTGTTTTGTCTTTGATTTCTCTGTTTCTTTCTCTGTCGCATAATAATTTTGTGTTACAACTTTTCAAAAATTCTTGTAAGCCATTTCAAATTTCTAGTTGAGATCATGATATATATAATGGATAATCCAATACATAACCCACTTCCATATCCCATAAGAGCAGCTTTCCAAAAATCATTTAGAAATTCAGAATCGCTTTTGTTAATCTCTTGGTATTTTGAAAGACACAAACCGGGGGTTTTGTGTTCTTGGATAGTTAAAAATTAAAAGGTTTATAATTTCTTAGCTAAGAATTAGAGTTTATAATTTCTCTAGAAATTAGAGTTCATAATTCCTTAGCTTATATAGCTTTGTAATCTTTTGTGGAGACTTGAACTTTAATAAAGTGGAATTAAATCCTACAGGTGTAGGTTGTGATTTTTACCTTTAAGAATTGGGGTTTTCCATGATAAAATACTGTGTTATTATTTTATTTGCTTCACAAAACGTAACTGCTGTAATCTGCAAAGGAATATATAGAATAAGCCTGTTCCTTAGGCAATTTTGGAGTCAGAATTCCAACAATTGGTATCAGAGCAGGGTTATCTTTGAAGAGTGTAATAACTCAAGATAAAGATCATTATGAATTCTGCACCTCCTCTTGGACATGGTAAATGACAACTCATCAACAGACCACCATTATTTAATGGAGAATACTACTATTGATGAAAAACAAGTATGAAAGACTTCATTCAAGCTGAAGGTTACGGACTACGGAATAGAATAACTAATGGACCATTAACTCCTACTATTACTGATAGTGAAGGAAATAAGGTACCAAAACCTATAGAAAAATACGAATGAGCTGACTACAAGATGCTAGGGAAGAATGCAAAAGCTAAGTGCATTCTGGTATGGGCTAGGATCTAAATCATCTAATGAGTTTAACCGCACCTCTAGTTGTGCCTCTGCAAAACAAATATGGGATACTTTAAAAAATGCTCACAAAGCTACAACTCAAATTCGTAAATTCAGAATTGCCAGACTTTGTTCTGAATATGAAGTCTTCAAGATGAAATCTGGAGAATCATTTCAAGATATGATCACCATATTTACCACTGTTATAAACGAGTTAATATCCTTGGGCAAAGTATACACTACTGAGGTGAATTCAAGGATCTAACCAATATGACTTTGGATGAATTAATAGGAAATCTCAAAACTTATGAGATGAATGTTGACAAAAGAGGTGAAGGAAACAAAGAAAAAAATCTTGGATTTAAAGCAACTGAAAGTGATGAATCAGATATTGATGATTATGATTTGACACTAATAAGAAGAAACTTTAAGAAATTCTTAAAAAGGGGATTGAATTCTGGAAAGAAAACACCACCTATGAAAGAAAAAAATTGCTAAGAAACCACAAGACGGAGGTTGTTTCAAGTGTGGTCAAACAGATCATCAGATTAAGGATTGTCCTATATGGTAAGTAGAATGAAAAAAAGAAAGAGCCGAAAAAGAGAAGAAGAAACTTCTCAACAAAGAAAAGAAACAAACAATGTATGCATCTTGGAGAACAGGTTCAAACATGTATGACGAAGATGACGAGGACCTTGTTTTGATGGCCATAGAAGAATCAAAAACTGAACCTGAATCAGACTCTGAAGGAATAGAGGCAAATTCTTTTGATTTAAAAGATAAACTAGTAAAGTTCTCCAACAAAAAACTATCCTTCTTATTACTCACTTCCATAGGTACAATTTAAGAACTAGTTAAAACCAAGAATAAATTGTTTGCTTCCATGACTAGTTTAAGGTTTGAGTATATTGATCTTGAAAAAGTTAATTCTGATCTCAAAAAAGAAAATCAACTTCTAAAGGAACATGTACAACAACTTGATTCCTGCACTTTGACTCTCAAATCTGAAATTCTGAAACAAAGTGTTACTGGAGATGAAAAAGAAAAATTAGCAGTGACCAAATCAAAATGCGACCAAGATCTTATGAGGTTAAACAGTGAACTATCTTTTGAAAGGGAAAATCAAGGAGAATGAATCCTGAATTGTCTAGGATAAAAAATGATCTGGAAAAAGCTAATAAATGGACAAAATCTTCCAAGATAGTAACACATCTAGGTAATTATATTTGGAACATAAGAACTGGAATAGGATATGAACAACATATGATTGAAAATTCTTTGTTATGTATTATTTGTGGTAACTCAGGTCACTCTAAGAAAAATTGTCCGAAATACAAAGTTAGTGCAGAAAATAAAGCAAGAGAAATTTATGAAACGGTTCAGAGAAACAGGTATATCCCTAGAAAAAATAGTCTAACCAAATGGGCTCATAGAGATCTTATTTATCCTTTTGATCAAAACAAAGGACCCAAGCTAGTCTGGTTTTCCTAAATCTAACCTTTGAATTTGCAGGAAAAGTGAGATGAATCATGCAACATTCACCAATTGAACATGTTGCTTCAGATGCATGATTGAAACTAGAAAAAATTCCTCTTACTTGAAAAAAAAGAAATGGATGAATAATATTGACTGAAAAAAATAAGGTTGAAAAAAAAGGGAAAGACTGAAGAAGCATGTGAAAGGAACAGGTCCAATCTATGTAGTATCTAATAATTATGCGCACTCAGATGATCAATCACTCAAAAATATGATCAGCCAAGGATAACACTTTCAAACGGAAAAATTCGAAACTTGGGAATGATTAAGGTCAAATGAGTATCCCAAAATGGCTAATGAACATTGCACATACTGCCCTCTAATCTTGAATTCTATGCTCAGTTTTGTACAATAAGTTGTATGTCTCTATACCACTTTTAAAGTCATGTTACTCATGCACTATAACATTGTATTTGCATCTAGCACAGGAGAGAAACTTAGTAAATTTGAAGCAAAATTCAGCATTATCCAGAGATCTAAGGTATGTGCACTACAATTATTCATGACTAAATATGAAGTCAATGCACCTGAACCTATTTCTTCCACTTGTCCCAAAAGATATTCATGCCCTAAATACTACCAAAATAAATATCTTCTTAAAAATCCTTATCCCAATTTGATGGTCTATGGTTGAGATGAATTTGATGGAGGACACCTCTACTTTGGTGCCTTATAAATATAGATTAAGAAAGTAAAGTGTGCTGGTTCTTAGGGGGAATCTTTTGTATTGAGTAAAGTCTTGGAGGATTTACATTGTGAGGGGAAATATTTTGGGAACCCTACACTTGAACAAAGTTCACTTGTTATGCTCAACTTGGGTGCATCTAGTGAGGGGGAATCGATGGGAGACCCATCTGCCGAACCTAGTTCTTCTATTGGGAACCATATAAACTGGGATTCTCGATTGATATAAAAAAGGGTATTATAGTTGGTGTTGCACCTGATAGTACACGTCCAGGGAACAGATTGAGAGAACATGTTCCTTTACAAGTGATATTCAAGAAAATTTGTTCCTCTTACTGACTCTGTTGAAACTAAAGATGAGTGAACTATTGTTTCTGCAGAGGAAACATGACTGATTGAACAAGTTCCTTAAGAGTCTTAAAAAAAGAGACAAAAAAAGGGATCAAAATTGCATAGACCAAGGTTACCTTTGAAATTGAGAAGACTGCTAATCTTGTTAATCCAAAAGATATCTTTGCTACTGAAAAATGACTTTTATTTATCCTCTCATCTTTTGATATTACCTAGCCACTCTAGCCTTTGACTTCCAATTTTTTTTTTCTCATCACAAGTGCTTGATTCTATGTTTAATTTTGATTACATTTGTGGTGTATATGCTTTTTGATCAATGCTAATGTTGGGTTTGAGTTTCAGGTTCATGTCTATCTCCTACGTTCGTGCAAAACGCTTTGCTATAACTAACTGAGTTCTTGATTTTTTAAGTGTTTGAGTAGGTGATAGCAAGTGACCATAATATCGAATTTGCTTATCTTAGTATGGTGTATGCCTTCACAATGTTTCATTTTGCCTGATGTCAAAAAGGGGAAGCAGCGTGCATAATGTGCTTAATGTGTTGCGTGTTTACTTACCTATTCAATGCAAGCCGATTAAATTTGACATAGTCAAAAAGGGGGAATTTGTTAATCTCTTGGTACTTTGAACGATGGCAAAGTTGCATCGAACAGGCAACGTCAACTTGTTCCAGTGAATTCAAGGTTGCAAAACCAAGTTCAATAGGGAATCTTTAATGGCAAAGCATGTAGAAAAGTTATATGGCAAAGCGTGTAGAAAAGTATTAACATAGTCCTAAAGTTTAAAACGTGTTTTCCTGTTTAATTAGGGAAATAGTGCTTATTATTTAATTAAGGAAAATTCGTTCATTCAAAGTTGAAGAAACATGGATTTTCGAGATCAACAAGGATTTGTCAAAGTCGAGTTCAACAAACATTTGTTGAAAGAAGTTGATGTGCAGTGTTTCGTACAAACGAAGTCCAAGTAGAAGTCAACAAGGATTTGTAGAAGGCAAATACAAGTTGAATTATAAAAGTACTTGTTGAAGTTCTAATCTATAAATAGGGAGCTATTTGCATCAGAAAAAATTGGGCACTTACATAGAGAGAAGATCAAAACACGATCAAGAGGTTTGAGAGAGTTTTGAGATTTATTGGGAGTGTTGCAATTTGTGAAGAAAAAATTGTAAGATTCTAATTAAGAGTTTTAATTACAATCGAGTGTGTGTGAAGGATTCGTCTAACAAGTTTGAGAAACTTGATGGACGGTAAAAGATATAAATTGGGGGGTTTTTGTGTCTTTGGGTAGCTAAGAAATTAGTTTTAGCTAGGAATTAGAGTTTACAATTCCTTTAGGAATTAGATTTATATTCCTTAGGTTACATAGCTTCGTAATCTTTTGTTGAGACTTGAATTTTAATAAAGTGGAGTTAAATCCTACAGTGGTGTAGGTCATGGTTTTTACCCTTAAGAGCTGGGGTTTTTCGCGATAAAATATTGTGTTATTATTTTATTTGCTTCACAAAACGTAACTGTTATAAACTGCAAAGGAACATATAGAATAAACCTGTTCCTTAGGCAATTTTGGGGGTCAGAATTCCTACATCTTTCTTCATAATCTGACTCATAATTGCTATTATTTATCTTCGGTGTCCAATTACTTCCACAACCTTTTGAAACAGGGAATCCTTGTTGTCACGACCCAAAACCGGGCCGCGACTGGCACCCAATCTTACCCTCCTATGTGAGCGAACCAATCCATCTAAACCTTAACATTTCAATATAATAGCAACAGAAAGTAATGCGGAAGACTTAACTCATTAATAAAACCAATTCAATAACTTCTAAAATCCAACATCTATTATTCCCCAAAATCTGGAAGTCATCACCACAAGAACATCTATAAATCAAATGACTAAACTAAGAGTATTCTAAAAGCTAAAACAAGTAAAAGCTAGTCCATGCCGGAACATCAAGGCATCAAGACGTGAAGAGGAAGATCCAGTCCAAGCTAGAAGCATTAGCTCACCCTGATATCTGGAGTAATGAAGACTGGCTAGAGTTACTGTTGAGTCGAAGATGACGGCACGTTTGCTGCATTCCACAAATAAACAAGAAGAAAACGTAAAAGTAGGGGTCAGTACAAAACACGGGTACTGAGTAGATATCATCGGCCAACTCAAAATAAAAATCAATATATACCAAGTAATATCATAAATCAACTATGATACTCAACATGTAGCAACAGCAAGTACTATATCATTAACAATTACCGTCAAGTTCACACATGAGGACTCAAGCCTCAATACCATACTCATTTGGGAATTAGATACATTAAATTGAACATATTAACATCTTTCCAGATTCATTATCATTATTCCTCTTGTGTCGGTACGTGACACTCCGCTCCCTTACTACTATGTGTCGGAACGTGACACTCCGATCCCCTAATTCTACGTGTCGGTTCGTGACACCCGATCCCCTAAATCTACGTATCGGTTCGTGACACCCGATCCCCTAAATCTACGTGTCGGTTCGTGACACCCGATCCCCTAAATCTACGTGTCGGTTCGTGACACCCGATCCCCTAAATCTACGTGTCGGTTCGTGACACCCGATCCCCTAATCTCATTCTATCAATTCATCAAGCCTTCTCCCTTACCAAGGCATCATCAATCTCATTACTTTAGTTCATCAAGCCTTATCCCTTACCAAGGCATCATCATTAAGAGGAGATTAGGTTTTTATCAAGATTTGGGATTCAATAGCTTCATCATGCTTAATATAATCACAATTATATAATCACGTTCATGCAAGCATACAATTAAGCACATAGCAGGGTTTACAATACTATCAATACATATCGTTCGCTATTAAGAGTTTACTACGAATAGCATGAAAACCATAACCTACCTCCACCGAAGATTAGTGATCAAGCAAGCAATTTCCCAAGCTTTGTTTCTCTTCGTTTCTCCTCTTTCTCGTTCGACTTTTCTCTCTCTTTCTCTTGTTCTTTCTATTTTCTTTATTCAAACCCTCTTTCTTTTACCCTAATTAGTATATAATTAAGAATAAAAGATGACAATAATAACCCACTAATTAACTTAAGGTTACCTCTTTTAACCCCCAAGTAATTAGACTTACTAACATTAACCCTCTAACTTTATAATTAAAGCAGGAATAGTCAAAAACGTCCCTTAAAACGTATAAAGAAATCCGACCCGGACTGGGATTGCGCAGCCTGCGACGGTCCGTCGCGCCTGTGACGGTCCGTTCTGCTGCCCCGTCACAGACTTCAGAGACTCAATTTCTCTGAAGGGTCTGTGACGGTCCGTCACACCTGTGACGGTCCGTCCTGCCATTCCGTTACGAAGTTCAGAGAGTCGATTCAGTACCCAATTTGCAGATTTTCTAAGTGTTTTGAAACGAGACCCTGCGACGATCCGTCGTGCCCATGACGGTCCATCGTGGGGTCCGTCGCCTCAGCCTGTTTTTACAGAAATAAAATTTGTTGCTCAAAACGACTAAACGTCGTTACACTTGTAATCCATCATTACATTCATATGAATTATTGTCAAATGTGGAAAATGGACGTCCTTGATGAATGCAACCTTGGAGATGATTGTGAGAGAGATTTAAGAATGAAAGAGATGTAAGAGCAGCAAGTTGTTGTGGTATCTCTCCTGAAAGCTGATTAAACAAAAGATCCAATGATTCAATAAAAGATAAATTTCCGAATGATGTTGGTATATTACCTTGCAATCTATTATGAGACAAATTTAGTCCCCGAAGTGCAATGAGATCTCCGAGATTACTTGGAACATACCCTTTAAACTTGTTACTTGAAAGATCAATAGTGACATAAATTGTCGAAATTCTAACCAGTTCAAGATCCAATCCCTTGGTTGAAACTGTTACAGAATCATTGTAATCTCTCTCTCCAAAATTTCCAAGATATGTCGGTACCTCAGATGGTTTATCAATTTTCCTCATGGCTTTCAATTTTTGAAACAAGTTAGTTGACAAGTTTCCTGTGATGACATTGTAAGAGAGATCTATAATTCGAAGCTCAGAAAACATACTTTCGTCACTTAAAGTTCTAATTGCACCATGCAATTTATTTGATCTCAAGCTTAAAACTTTCAGTTTTGGCAAAGTTTCAAGCCACATTGGAAATGTGTCGTTAAGGTGATTGTATCCTAAATCGAGAAGTTCCAACTCTTCGCAATTGGCTAATGATTGAGGGATTTTTCCTTCTAATTTATTATCATGTAAGTCTAAGCTTCTGAGTACACTTCCCTTGCTAAAATTTTCAGGAAGAGTTCCATAAAGATTGTTTTGGTGGATATCCAAAACCTCAAGATGAACACTCATGATGCCAAAACATTGTGGAATTTCTCCCTTCAAATTGTTTCTACCCAAATCTAAAATCCTTAGGGATGTTAGATTGCAAATACACGAAGGGAATCTTCACCAAGATTATTTTCTTCTATTTTCAATACTTGGAGTCCACTAATATTAACTAGACATTGCGGAATTTCTCCCCTCAAGTCGTTTCTCCCTAAATTCACTACTTCCAATTTCATAAAATTGCAAAAAGATGAAGAAAATTTTCTCAGTGAGATTGTTGTTGTGGAGATACATCCATTGCAAGTTTCTCAAGTTGCCAAAAGAAGCTGAAATTGAACCAGTGAGTTTGTTAACACTTAAAAACAAAGTAACAAGTCTTCTTATATTTCCCAACTCACTTGGAATCGAACCAAAAAAGGTTGTTAGTATGAAGAGACAAAAGATACAACTCATTCAAATTTTCCAAAGAAGTAGGAACAAAACCTCTAAGAAAATTAGTAGACAAATCTAAATAACTAAGAGTCCTTAGGTAACTTATTTCTTCAGAAATTGAGCCAGAAAGATGATTCTCACGAAAATACATAGAGGTTAAGCTGGTCAAATTCCCCAATGAAGCAGGAATAGCACCACTCAAAATTTTTTTAGACAAAAATAGTTCACTAAGAGACCTCAAGTAACCTATTTCTTCAGGAATGGAGCCAGAAAGGTTATTCTGACTAAGATACAAAATAGAAAGGCTGTCAAATTACCCAATAAGCGGGTATAGAACCAGAAAGATGATTTCTCATGAAGATACAAACTAGACAAACCTGTCAAATTTCCCAGTGAAGCGGGAATAGAGCCATTAAGAGAATTAGTACTCAAACCTAGATAAGCAAGGGACCTTAGGTCACCTATTTCCGTATGAATAGAGCCAAAAAGACTATTTTGATAAATATACAAAATAGGCAAGTTGGTTAAATTACTCAAGGAGGAAGGAACGAAACCATTTAAAAGGTTGTCATAGATGTAAATGGTCTGAAGCTTGGCTAGTGAACCGATTTGCGATGGGATTGTGCCTGAAATGTGATTGGTATGCAAGTCAAGATAGACAAGATTAGTAAGATTACCAATATGAGGTGGGATGACTCCAGAGAGAATGTTCATGCTAAGATCAACATATTCAAGAAAAGAGAGAGTTGAAAATGAAAAATCATAGAGTGTACCAATAACATTAACACCTGTAATATCCAACTTGCTTACCCTACCATTAAAGCATGTAACTCCATATCAATCCCCACATGCATTTGAACTCTGTGTCCATGAAGCCAATAAGGAATTATTATGATTCTTCAAAGTTGCTTTCCATTTTAGGAGGGCAAATACTTCCTCAGTGGAAGCAAAAGTAACTGTAAAGAGACATAAGAAATTGAGTAACTTAAATATTGAAAATATTTTGGGAACCATCATCAAATATTGATAAGAGATTTTGTTTGATTTTTTTTTTCTTTTGATAAACTTTTGCATAAATTTATAAAGCAGAAAACATATCAAAAGAAAAGAAGTGAGAAAAAGAAAAGAAAATCACTAATGCCAAATTTAATAGTTCATATTGAAAGGTTTTCTATTAATATAATATTATATTGAAACTATGCACACTCTCAGATTTAATTACAAATCACGCAAGACTCATAATCTCATCTCATTAGAAATTATAGTGCTAAAACAATTTTTTATATATAAATACCAAAAGAAGGAATAATAAAAGGCAAAAGAAGAAAAGAAATAAAATGCCGTATCACTAAACAACTTAAAGCTCTAAAATCTGTCTGGATTCAAACTCATGACCCTCACGCTGACAATTGATACACTTTACCAACTGAGCTGTGCACTCTTTTATAAAAAAATTTATGTCACGTGACACCTCTTGAATCTTACTAGATCGGCTCCTAAACAACTGGATAATTGTTTGAATGACAATCAAAGCATAGCAATAACACATGCAATTGCATAAAAGTGATATAGCAATGAAATCTGTTTCGTATTGAGTTGATCAAAACTTTTGAATTGTTTACTTAATGATGATTAAGTATTTAAACTTTGCAATCAAAACAAACAAACAAACAAACAATTTCTTCTAGAAAAAAAAACATTTATTAACTGCGTAGGGAAAAGAATTATCTCCATATACATAATGATTCTTCAATTTGATGGAAATTTCTTCTATGAAATAAATTACTGATCGTACAATTTATTCATATCAAATAATCAAAATTTAGAAAATGTTGTCATCCTCAAGTCAATGCCCAAGTCTTATGGGAAACGTCAAGTTTGGCTCTATTTGTCTTAACAATAACTAATAAAAGCATATCATTAAGTGTTCATCTCATTTGGTCAATTGCCGGCCACAACATAATCAAGTCACACAAATCAATAACATTCTAATTTTTTAATTCAAAGTTCACATCATTAAATTACAATACACAATCAATATATATATATAAATGAGGACTATAGATGAGGTGATGTGGCACCTCTATATGGCCTCCATTTGCATTTAGTTTTTTTCATCCTTTTTTTTTAAAAAAAAATTATTGTATATCATAAAAAATTACTTAAATTTATTATAAATAAATATTTTATTAATGGTGGGTCATTTATAACAAAAACTCTTCATATTTTTTATTTATTTATCTCACTTTTAATTAAAAGAGAAACATAATTTATTTATTTTTGACTTTTTTTAATTTAAATTAATTATTTTATTGTAAAAATATATTACTTCATTTATACAAATATACAAATAAATACTTTATTAATGTATGAACATTTATAATAATAAAAAAATTCTATATATTTTTTTTCTATTTGTTTATCTCACTTCTAATCATGAAATCATATTATTATTTTTTTACATTTTAAGTATTTTTATTTTTATTTTTGAATTTATTCACTAGAAGTTACTACCCATGACTTGCCCTTCTTTAATTTTTACTTTTAATAATATTCATGACTCTCATAATTTTTATATTCATAACCTCCAATTTAAATTTATAAGTTTATGTGTCTTGTGAAATTCCTTTATTTTGCCTATAAATTTATATTAGTTTAATGAAGATTCACTTTCACAATTATTCTTTCTTTTTTCATCATATAAGTTTGATCTGTAACAAAAAAAAAAAGTAATGAAGGTAAGAAATACTTCATTGAACTTTTTATTTTTTAGTTCCTCTATTTTTGTCTATAAATTCGTATTTGATTTGTGAAGGAAACTAACATGTAACCAAAAAAAAATACATGAAGTTAATTAATATATCATTCTCAAGTCCTTATTTTTTTCATTTCCTTTATTTTGTCTACATAGATTCATATTTATTTTCATGAAGATTCACATACAAAGTTATAATTTCTCTTCTCCATAATACTTGTTTGTGAATTAGCTAACATGTAACAAAAAAAGTATATGAAGGTAAAATATATTTCATTCTTAAGTCTTTCTTTTTATTTTTATGGACTTAGACATGCTTTCTTAATATATATTTTTATGTTTGTATTATAATTTATCAAGTAAGTATGATTAAAAATCTCTTTAATTTCTTAACAATGTTTTGTCCGTATGCAATTACTTTTTTAATAGTTAACTTTTCATATATAATATAGTTTGATTATAATATTTGTTAGATTTCAAGAAATAATTATTATTTAGTATTGTTATTACTATTGAAAAGATAATATATAAATATATTAAATATGGTTTATATTTCGTTCTTTTTTTTTACATAATTATTTTTAATTCGTATATGCTTTTTTTTAATTTAGTTGGTTGCATATATGAAGAGTTTGACATATGGATCAAAACATGATGACAAATCTCTTTGCAAAGGAAGATGGTACAAGGAAAAAAAATTAAGCATAATTAGAGATTTTTTTTTCACTTTAAAATTTATTAGCAACTTAATTACTTTTGCTAGAGTTTTTAAAGTTTTAATTTATGTAAATAATTTAGCTAAATGTATTTTGTCAATACTAATCATTTGATCCTTTAGTATTCTATTTTCTCTTTGTTATGAAAAAAAAAATATAATTATTTCATTTTAACAACAACAAAATTTATGATGATTAGTTTCACTTTTATTATAAATTATAAAAAGTAATTGAAAAATATATTATTATTTTCATGATGTCATTTTTTGCGTATGTAACAATCTGTCGTCGTTCTTTTTGCTTTAAAATGTATTTATAATTTTTATGTAGTCACCAATTATTATATTTTCTCTGTTCATTTTTTGTATTTTCACACCTTATTTTTATTTTTTTATTTTACAAATAAAATCAATACATAATTAGTAATACATTTAGTGGCTAATAAAATTATACATTTGAATTGTTTATAACTCATGTCTCTTCATCTTACTTGTAAAGTTTAATATTAAATATGAATCATGACTTTATATGCTTCATTTTTCGAAAATCTTACAAGTATTTAAATAATGATTAAAAAATTATAATAAGCAAATGTAATAATAAAATAAAAGAAAATAATTTTATTTTGACGAAATCAGAGTTTAGATAGAACATCACTACTCCTAGAAAAGTGTCACGACCCAAAAATCAAGAGTCGTGATGGCACCTATGTTCCCAACCGATAGGTAAGCCAACTCAACAAGTATCACCAATTCAACTTAAACGTGAAAAGATAAGTATCAAACTAATATCTAACATACTAAGTATTCAAATAATTGTGGAATATAAATAAAACTACCCCAAGATTTAGTGTCATAAGTACAAGAGCTTCTACAATATGATACAATTCCAAACTAATATAAAAATCTAAACATAAGAATTATCCTATCAGAATAACAAAATAACCTAATAAATAGAGGTAGATTGAAGGTGTGGGCTGCAGAATATCCCAAGCAGCACACCACAAGTCCAAGATAATTCAAACTCATATCCAATCTCGAAGAATGTGCCTAAATTGAAAGTCAACACTGCACCACAAAAAAAGTGCAGCAAGTGTAGTATGAGTACGAAACCACGTGTACCCAGTATATCTCATTGACCGACAACGAAGAAGTAGTGACGGGAGTTTGTATACAAAAAAAATAAACGTTTTTAATTATAGAAGTCTATATTACACTTACCAGTCAAGTTTCATCAAAAAGAGGTAATCAAACATCAAGTAACTTTCAACCACCAAATAAACACATAATCATCAATAATGAAGGATGTCATGATATGCAATGCAGTATGAGACCATGAAATGATATACCTCAGAATACCCAGTACTCTCTCAACTGTATATACATGATACTCCTCGGAAATACATCGAGAGTTCATGACCAATGGGGGACTCGCGAGGTCCATATACCGACACGGACGATCTCCACGTGTCTGTGCGGACGATCTCAACGCACTATCATAATATCAAACAATTTTCGCACGGACGGTCTCCACGTGCCCAAATTACAATCTTAACATTTCACCATCCCCAGCACGGACGATCTCCACGTGCCCAACTTATACTCAGTCTCATCTCTATGCATGTGCACAATATTGTTTCAATAGAGGGAATGATGATGCATCTCAATCAATCAATATGAATATAATACATAACCACCTCAATTATCTCAACTATACGGGTGAAATAAATAAAACACAATCACACAAGGAATTCAAGTCAATAATATATCAGCTAATGCCCATATGCTTTGGCATTCTCAAATTTCAGTCCACATTCTATAATAGTACTTTTCCTTTTTATAACACCGGTACTCGTACCAATGCCCGTCACACCATTGATACGAGACCACCATCTTTCCCCCTTACCCCTTGTCTATTTTCATTTTTTTTAATCTTTAATTAGGAAAACGTCCTTCAACAAGTCTAAAAAGTCTTAACATATCTCAAGTGCCGAATTCGTGTCACGAATCTTTAAGATAGTTCCTTCCCTTTATGCAAAGTTTCGAAACGCTCACGATCTACCAATGATGCAAGGTTCTTAAATAAGCGAGTTTGTAGACATTTAAATTATTATAGGTACAACATAAACCTCAAAACTCACTCATATCTCTAATCAAATCCCAAAACTTGGCATAATTTATATGCCAAATTGTCATATTTCAAGCCAAGAATTTAACCTTAATTTCTTAAATACCCTAACATTCAATATTTGACCATATGGTGTACCTCTAATAATTAATTATTTATCTCAATATGTCAAAATTAGTACCTTGATTTGATAATTAAATAAACTAAGAATCAACTCCACCAATTAACAATACCACGCAAGACACAATCGGTCTACAATGGTCACGATTTTCCCAAAAAAATCTAAACTGTAACCAATATGTCATATTCAAGAAAGAATT
Source organism: Solanum chmielewskii (assembly GCA_027704785.1). NCBI lineage: Eukaryota > Viridiplantae > Streptophyta > Magnoliopsida > Solanales > Solanaceae > Solanum > Solanum chmielewskii. The sequence continues at coordinate 54,709,147 of JAKWIX010000329.1, read as the reverse complement.
ATTTTACGTTTTTACCAAATGCCAATCATTGGCATATGATTGCCAATGATTGGCAGATCTCCAACCAATATAATAATCTTAAATGCCCAATTTTCCATGCTTGCCATGGAAAGAACGATGCCACTGCCATTTGCCCCTTTTTTTTCAATTTTTTCCCCCATCAATTAAACTAATAATAACAAGAAATAAAATAATAAAATAACATACAAATCAACCCTTAAATTAAATACACCATCAGAATGATGGTCATTAATGGAAATTAATACATCCTGGGTGCCGTTTCTTTTTTTTTTAAATTATAATATATATACCAATCGTTTTTCCCCCACTTTAATATGAACTATCCATGTAATAATATAAAAATCAACAAACCAAATTACTTTGACAACATACCTTTGGTAGAATTGAAAAGGGATGAGAAGTTCCTTGTTTTCGTTAGCAGTGGTTATTGTTTCTCCTCTCGTTCATCGCTTACGGTAAGTTTCTGCATCCATTTGTTTTTCTAAACAAGAGTTTATTAACCGTGAAACCCCACTAACCTATTATCTATATTACTTATTTAATAAAAGTTTCATCAATTGGGTACTCATAGTTATCTAATAGTTTAAAAATACCCGTTTAAATTTTTAAATGGAGTCAAACTAGTCCTAGTTTTCAAAACGACCTAGCGGGTCGTTACATCATCTACCACTAAAACAAACGTTCGTCCTCGAACGGTAAAATAATAGGATATCAATAGACGCTCAAAAAGTTAGAGATATCTGGTCTATATGTTTGAATTGTACTCCTTAGTAGCCTGATCATCCAGATGATACTTCTTCAATATAAAAAACATTACTATTACACTCAACAATAAATAAATAAAAAACAATATAATTCAAGTCCAACTTTCCTTTCTTTTTGAATCTCATCACACCTTTTATGAGTGAAACCTTTAACAAAACTTGTTCTCCAATCATGAACTATAAATCACGAACTTTTTAATTTGTATAACTCTCACCTGTTTTTAAGCGATGAGAAACCTATCTTGAAGGACTTGACCTTATATAAGAATTTTCTCAATCGATCAGTGTCCCACAACCCAATCATCTCAATACATCATATTTATCTTTTGGATATCAATATGTCCTACCGTGCAATATCTCGAATGACGCTATCTCACTATTCAAATGATAATTGTTGTTCTATGTATACTCTACTAAAAATAAGAACTTGACCCAATCACCACCAAAGTTGCTCACACACGCCTGAAACATGTCCTCTAAGACCTAAATAGTTTTTCAACAGACCATTGAAGGTGAAAGCTTGTAATAAAATCCAACCTAGTACCAACTCCATATGCATAGACATCCAGACATGAAATATCAATTATGTATCTCAAATAAATTTAAAATGGGCATCTCATACAGGTAACTATCTCCTGAATGTAAATCTAGACTAACTTATTCAAACTACAAGTAACCTGAACTAATATAAAATATATACACTTGGTCAATCGGTCCATTATAACCCATATAACGTCAAACTTGCACAAGATACGTGGCAACCCTGCCAAAAATTTCATTACAATATATTTCCACTCCAACTCTAGTATAAAAGCATCATTTAATTCCTACTTTCATGCTTTTGGTGCTCATGATTTTCTTGATAACAATTCAAACACGAGATACAAATTCAATCCCTTCATACGATACTATCGATAATATTGCTTCAAAATAAAATATACTCCAATTGCCTCTAGATAAAATAAAAAAATTGAACTATCGAACTCTTTCATGATTAATCTAGTCAGCTCACATATTGGAAGAACATAATTAAGTCTATAATACTTAAAACTCATTCACCACCAAGAATTTCTTCCTTGACTTCTCCTTATAACACCTTATCGTAAGTCGTACACAAATTTCCATCACCAAACTATCGAACATGAATAAGCATCTCACCTCATGTAACAAAGGTAGACTACCCATACTCACTGTATTTCGCCCTAAGTAATCTACTAGCACATTTGTTTTGTCCATACAATAAAGATTAATCATTCCATAATCCTTGAGAAACTTCCATATCCATTGTATTAAATTTAGATTTCTCTTATTAAAACTTATACTAAACACCTCGCAATACACACTATAAATAAATGCCTCTACAATTTTAATGCAAGCACCACCACCACCAAGTTTAATCTATAACTAAGACAGTTCTTGTCTTGAACTTTCAACTATCTCGAAGCATAAGCTATTACTTACCTTTCTTCATTAATACCCAACCAAAAGATAAATATAAAGAAAGACCATCCAAACACAGCTGTTGTTTGGGCCTAAAAACAGTATCATACTAACCTCTGAATTCGATCTCCACTGTTCAAATCAACCATTAACATGTCACGAACACTCAATCCACATTTCAGCTCGATCCAACGGTTAATTAATCAGAAAATACGATCTGAAGTTTGCTGGTCGAAGAAAAAAATGCAGCAAAACAAACCTTTTTCTTCTCTCTTCTCTCTTCTCTTGTTAAAAGCTCTCTAAAAAAAACTCTATTATGTCCTAAAGTCTTTCAAAAGAAATACTACTGAGTAATTGAGTTATTCCCTCAAGACCATCCTCTATTTATAGAGTTGTGTTTTTTTTCTTACAAGTCAAAACCAACTGGAAATAGGATTACAATTCCAATCCTTTTCCTAATAGAACTGGAAACAAAATAAAGAGAATAAATCCAATTCATTTTCAAGTAGGATTAGACCATGAGCCCCTCGGTTGAAACATGAGCAATAACCCAACATTGAGCTATAGAAAACTCACCTCACACACATCAAACCATTGAAAAGCCGATTATTTCTAGGTTAATCTAGTTAATGCATGTGTAATGAATGCGAGCACCATCGATACTAACCAATTAGGCCTAAGAAATCCAAATATCATAGCCAAAATAGGCTAGTCCCATTTTCAAACTGCCTCAATTCTCTTGGGATCCCTCTTAATACATTTTTTGGTCACTACACATTTCAACCATGCCACCAAACTAATCGAAACCCACACTTCAAAAAACATGAACAAAGCTTAATTTTCTTCAGAGTCTAGAGAACCATCCTCAAGTAATGCTCGTGATCCTTCCTACTATGGGAGTATACCAATATATCCTAGATGAAAATAATAACAAAGGAATCTCAATATGATAGAAACACCCAATAAAAATGTACTTGATCCAACAAAATTTCTTACTCAACAAGTCTTGTTATCGTTCTTTCAAATTTATCAAAGTATTCCAATAAAAATAATAGAAACAGGCCAAGTGTTTAACTATAAGTCAATACTAATTTTATATCAAACTCACATGGAATGCCCTTAAAAAAAAACTCTTGCACCATTTGAATAAGCTCTAAAAGAGACATATCATCACTAGTATCACAACTTAAGACGAATAGGTGAAGCAACCCTTGTTCCTCACATTGAAACTTTAGAGACAATGATGCCTTTCTTAAATGGGTAATGATACTATTCTGCCACTTAAATTTTTAAATATTAGACATATTTGAAGTTAGTGTCTTACACTTATAGTCATAAATTTCATGGCAATGAGAAATTCAATCCATATCCAAATGATGTTTAAATCTTCCTTATATAAAATAACTATGGTTTTCCACATGTCATATACTATTAAGTCAATATAAGATCGATGTAATCGATCTACCACTAAGAATCATCTACAGGTGTAGGAATATGTATAAACATAAGAGAAAGGTCACAAAGCATATCCAGATCCAAAATAAGGTACATACTTACGTAAAATAAAGTAGATCCACTTTCGAAATAAAATTATAGTCAATCGAGAGCATATCGAACGATACTTTGAACCACCTTGATTATCCCAATATAATTAGTTATTTATGAAGATAATATTTTCAGTCACTGCTATATTGGTCTATGATCTATTTAGCAACGCATAACTACTATGCATACATCTCTATAGGTGTCCTCATGCAGCTTCATACAACTATTCATTCCAAAATTCATTAACTGAAGAATCTTTTGATGTATTAGACTTAACCAACCTTGTGACTTCCATAATATAAACAACAACATGGTCATAGTGTCATTCAACTTGAACTATTCAATTTATCTTCAGTATACCTTCACTCTAAAGGATAAAAAAAATTCATACAAATCTTACCCTCTCAAAAGTCATGAGAAGTGATCACGTTTTCTATCTCTATCCTTTCTCAACATCTCTCCTCTAGCCTTACCATAATCACTAAACTCTTATTTGATCAAATGAATCTTCCAAACCTTACACTTCTCTTTAAGAAATCAACAATATAATTTTCCTTACTAAGTTATTCACGAATCGTAAGCACTATTCACAAAATTGTCCTAATAAATTCAAATGAAATTTTAGTATCCTTGTCTAAATAATACCTCGAAAAAAACTCATTCTTACTATCTCCAACCTCGTTAATTTCCTTCTTTTGAAATGAAATCATTATCAAGATATTTTCCTAACCATGTGACATATATTCTCAACCACACAATGTCATGCCCTTTCACAAGGGTCAAATTTGAAAAAAAATGTCTCCTCACCATTGATGAGAGAATGAACCAAGAATTTTGACCTTAAACCAAACCACACACGCACGATTAGGAATGAAAGAAGAAAGTTTCCTAAAGTCCTGTAGTCTCTCAAAGATAAGTAACGGACGTCTCCGCACCTATCCGTAAGACTCTACAGACTCAGCTCTTATACTCGTGATGAACCTAGGGCTCTGATACCAATTTGTCACGACCCAAAAATCAAGAGTCGTGATGGCACCTATGTTCCCAACCGATAGGTAAGCCAACTCAACAAGTATCACCAATTCAACTTAAACGTGAAAAGATAAGTATCAAACTAATATCTAACATACTAAGTATTCAAATAATTGTGGAATATAAATAAAACTACCCCAAGATTTAGTGTCATAAGTACAAGAGCTTCTACAATATGATACAATTCCAAACTAATATAAAAATCTAAACATAAGAATTATCCTATCAGAATAACAAAATAACCTAATAAATAGAGGTAGATTGAAGGTGTGGGCTGCAGAATATCCCAAGCAGCACACCACAAGTCCAAGATAATTCAAACTCATATCCAATCTCGAAGAACGTGCCTAAATTGAAAGTCAACACTGCACCACAAAAAAAGTGCAGCAAGTGTTGTATGAGTACGAAACCACGTGTACCCAGTATATCTCATTGACCGACAACGAAGAAGTTGTGACGGGAGTTTATATACAAAAAAAATAAACGTTTTTAATTATAGAAGTCTATATTACACTTACCAGTCAAGTTTCATCAAAAAGAGGTAATCAAACATCAAGTAACTTTCAACCACCAAATAAACACATAATCATCAATAATGAAGGATGTCATGATATGCAATGCAGTATGAGACCATGAAATGATATACCTCAGAATACCCAGTACTCTCTCAACTGTATATACATGATACTCCTCGAAAATACATCGAGAGTTCATGACCCATGGGGGACTCGCGAGGTCCATATACCGACACGGACGATCTCCACGTGTCTGTGCGGACGATCTCAACGCACTATCATAATATCAAACAATTTTCGCACGGACGGTCTCCACGTGCCCAAATTACAATCTTAACATTTCACCATCCCCAGCACGGACGATCTCCACGTGCCCAACTTATACTCAGTCTCATCTTTATGCATGTGCACAATATTGTCTCAATAGAGGGAATGATGATGCATCTCAATCAATCAATATGAATATAATACATAACCACCTCAATTATCTCAACTATACGGGTGAAATAAATAAAACACAATCACACAAGGAATTCAAGTCTATAATATATCAGCTAATGCCCATATGCTTTGGCATTCTCAAATTTCAGTCCACATTCTATAATAGTACTTTTCCTTTTTATAACACCGGTACTCGTACCAATGCCCGTCACACCATTGATACGAGACCACCATCTTTCCCCCTTACCCCTTGTCTATTTTCATTTTTTTTAATCTTTAATTAGGAAAACGTCCTTCAATAAGTCTAAAAAGTCTTAACATACCTCAAGTGCCGAATTCGTGTCACGAATCTTTAAGATAGTTCCTTCCCTTTATGCAAAGTTTCGAAACGCTCACGATCTACCAATGATGCAAGGTTCGTAAATAAGCGAGTTTGTAGACATTTAAAATTATTATAGGTACAACATAAACCTCAAAACTCACTCATATCTCTAATCAAATCCCAAAACTTGGCATAATTTATATGCCAAATTGTCATATTTCAAGCCAAGAATTTAACCTTAATTTCTTAAATACCCTAACATTCAATATTTGACCATATGGTGTACCTCTAATAATTAATTATTTATCTCAATATGTCAAGACTAGTACCTTGATTTGATAATTAAATAAACTAAGAATCAACTCCACCAATTAACAATACCACGCAAGACACAATCGGTCTACAATGGTCACGATTTTCCCAAAAAAATCTAAACTGTAACCAATATGTCATATTCAAGAAAGAATTATTTTACGTTTTTACCAAATGCCAATCATTGGCATATGATTGCCAATGATTGGCAGATCTCCAACCAATATAATAATCTTAAATGCCCAATTTCCATGCTTGCCATGGAAAGAACGATGCCACTGCCATTTGCCCCTTTTTTTTTCAATTTTTTTCCATCAATTAAACTAATAATAACAAGAAATAAAATAATAAAATAACATACAAATCAACCCTTAAATTAAATACACCATCAGAATGATGGTCATTAATGGAAATTAATACATCCTGGGTGCCGTTTCTTTTTTTTTTTTTAATTATAATATATATACCAATCGTTTTTTCCCCACTTTAATATGAACTATCCATGTAATAATATAAAAATCAACAAACCAAATTACTTTGACCACATACCTTTGGTAGAATTGAAAAGGGATGAGAAGTTCCTTGTTTTCGTTAGCAGTGGTTATTGTTTCTCCTCTCGTTCATCGCTTACGGTAAGTTTCTGCATCCATTTTTTTTCTAAACAAGAGTTTATTAACCGTGAAACCCCACTAACCTATTATCTATATTACTTATTTAATAAAAGTTTCATCAATTGGGTACTCATAGTTATCTAATAGTTTAAAAATACTCCTTTAAATTTTTAAATGGAGTCAAACTAGTCCTAGTTTTCAAAACGACCTAGCGGGTCGTTACAAAAAGATAGAGAAAATTAAAACATCTAAAATATTTTCAACCTAATACCAATATATTGTTATTTCAATATATTATCCCTTATTCCATTTACTTCACCACGGTGAATATTTTGTTCTAATATATACATATACAAAATAAATAAATATATTTTATATGTTTTTAAAAAGTCTATAATATCGCAGACGAGGAGAAATATAAATATTATCCATATATTCGATACTAACCTAAATATTATATATTTCATATTATTATCTTATAAATATTTCATATAATCGCGCGAAGCGCGAATAGTTTCACTAGTTCTTATATATATGAATAACTTCACCAATTTCTATTACTTTATCCGTCTTAATTTATGTGATATTTTTTGGATTTCAAAATTCAAATAAATTTATCTTTGATCATAAATTTTACATATATATTTTAATTGTTTTGACTTGTCAATAATTGTGACTTATAGACTTTTTACATAGTTCACAAATATATATATTTCATTTTAAAAAAAATTAAAAATCCACATGCTAATTTTTAGTCAAATATAAGCTGGTTGACTGTCGAATAATGAAAATTCACATAAATTATGAATATTTCCACCAACGCATATAACAAGGAAGCTTTCTGATTTTTCCATATGAAACAATTACTATCTTTTTTCTTTTCATACCGATTCAAGCTAATTATCTATGGAATAGCCATTGAATATTTTTAGATAGAAAATTTTGTAAGAAAAAATATATAATGAATTTTTAAGTTGTGTAATATTGAAGTCTCACAACTTTAGTGCATGTTAGTGTTAATTTTTATATGTGATGGTGGTAGTGAGGTTTCTTGTTGAATAATTTTAAGCTTTAAAGGGTGTTTTAATTTATTTATTTTTGGTACTTTGTACCTGCCAAAGGCTACATATACCTTCTTTCTGTCCCATTTTATTTGTCAAATTTTAATTTGACATACCTATTAAAACAATGATTACAATAGTGAACAGAACATATTTATTTGAGGAAAGATTCAAAATAATTCCTCATCTTCAGGTTAAGGCTCAAAGTGATAAGAAAAACACCTTATTCTGTTCACTAGAAATATTACTGTAGCTGAACTAAGAACATCTTAACATATGACTTTGCAGGAAAAGAAAAAAATGTACTATTGCACGTGAAATTATCGTGATAAACCTCTCGACTTTACCTGCAATACGATTTCTACTAAACAAAACAAAGTGTTTTTCTTCTCACATTCTTTGATATGAAATTGTTATTTCTACTAAATATATAAAATGACGATTGAACATCCCATACATAGGTTATGGATAAATCAATGCAAAAAATAGGTAAAATTTTGAACGAGGATCAAAAGTGTGCCAATATTGCAAACACGAGGGATTATTAGTGCTCCATGTGAAAACTTAAGGATCACTTTGAGCCTTAACACAAAGAAGAAAGACTATTTTGATCTTTTCCTAATCATACGTTCTTCAAAGAAATTAACTCAATGCTAATAAATTGAGGATAAAATATAAAAAATATATCATCCTTTCTTGATTTATTAAAAATGACAAATAAAACAGACATCAAATTGGAAAAAAAGGACAAATATATAGATAGGGACAGAGGAAGTACTATTCCCATACTTGAATCCAAAAAATGTATACATTTCATCCAATACACACAACATTTATTGAATACATTAAGGGGTCGTTTGGTTACTGGTTAGAGTTATGCATGTATTAGTTATGCAGAGTTAAGTTATGCAGGGTTAAGTTATGTAGGTATTACTTATGCAGGGTTTAATTATGCAGGGTTTAGTTATGTAGGTATTGATTATGTAGGGTTTAGTTATGCAGGGTTTAGTTATGTTGAGTTTAATTATGCGGGTATTAGTTATGTGGATATTACTTATGTAAGTATTATTTTGTTATGTAGAGATTTGTAATATATGAATTATTAATTATTGAATATTAAATTTGTTCTAACTTATTAATATATATCATTTACAAAATAATAATACATGCTAATAACATGTGGAATATATTGAATAATATATAATGCTAATATTTGATTAATATATGTACCGTCAAAAAATATACAATTTAATTTTTAATATTAAAAAAATGTTTATATTTGCATAAATAAATAAAAATGGTAAGTATATAAAAAGAAATGAAAATAGTCTGTATATAATAGGAAAACAATAAAGTTTTCAATTAAAAGAAAAGAAAATGGTCTATATATAAAAGGAAATAAAAAATAAACATATATAGAAAACAGTAAAATTGGTAATTAAAAAATAAAATAAATTTGTAGGGTAAATATGTAATTTATCATTTTAATACATGTATAACTAATACCCACATAACTTATTTCATCTTCTATCCTGCATAACTTTATACATAGATTTCCTCATAAGTTATGTTGGTATTAATTATGCAGGACTACAAAAAATATAATCAAACACCGTATAAATTAATACATGAATAATTTTTATACAACATTTAAATTCTTACCAATCAAACATGGTATAAGTTATGTTAACTTTTATACCTAACACAAAACTTCTACCAAACAGAGTAAAACTAATATAACTTTTAATACATATATAAAACGTTTCTTATACAATAACCAAACGGCTCCATAATATCTTACATAAACTTGATATGTCATCAAAGTACATAACATTACATTTTTCCAAGTTAATAGAAAAAGGAAGGAGAAAAGGTTTTACTTATACAACTTAAAAAGAAACCAAATGGTAAAAACTAGCTAATAAGATAGCAACATATGATTTTGTTGCATCTCTGTTGAGCATTCCACCAAATGCTCCTCCAAGCACCTGCATGCATGTTGGAATTTATTTATTTATTATCTGATTTTTATTTGTACACCTAATCCATTTTTATTTGTATACCAATCCATTTTTATTGCTTCTACCAGTTGATTTTGGAAAATGAAATATTTATTAAGATAATTAAAACTACTGAAATAGTAAAGATAGTAAATAAAAAAGGTTTAATAAAAAATAAATATAATTTCTTACATGTTATTCAATTGATTTAAAAAAATAATTTTTCAAGACATTATCTATTAAATTAATATAACTTAATAAAAAGATGGATATATTTTAAATTTTATTTGTAGTATCAAACTTAATCACAAACAGAAAACATTTTTAAAAAATGCATGTATTAGCTTTGTTTAATTTATTATTACTATCATGGCCATATACATGATATCTTGCAAGCGGCGTCTACTTTTAAGTGTGTATATATAACACAATTCACATATGCTATCATATTTTTTTTAAAGAGTGACAATTTATTTTAGAAAACTTTTCCAGATAAGTTTTTCTTTTGAAAAAATCTCATTAAATATAATAGTAGGTTGTTAGGGATGACGATGGAGTAGGGCGAATGTGGGATCGGGGCAGGTTGAAAGTGAGTTTTTCTCTCTCAAAACTAATGTAGTGCTGGGCGGTTTGCGGGTATTAGGGGTGTTTGCGGTTTGCTTTGGATCAGTTATTGATTAAAACCAAAATCGAACCAATCTAATCGCGATTTTTATATTTCTAAAACCAAATCAAACTAAACGAAATAAATAACCGTCGGTTTGGTCATTGTCGATTAATTTTGTTCAGTTTTCTTGTTTATTCGATTTGAAAGTAATAATTTTTTTGAGGATGTATATATCTCGATAGACACAAACACCTAGTAGATGAACAATCCATAGAAGAGTTACTGTCGGTTCAATTAAACAATACTAGAATCATCATTACACGTGCAAAATGATTCAATTAAGAGAAAGTATATGACTATTTCATGTGAAATAGAGTAGCTAAAGACTAAAATGAATTTTGATGGACTTGGATTTAGGATTGTTATAGTTGTGCTAAAATGTTGAGTTTGAGAAAATTGTAAAGTTAAAGACTTTAGTTAAATAAGATTTGACAAAAATTTTATATTTTATTTATGATTAATATATAAATAATTATAAAATTTATATATGTAATTAATTGGTTCGGTTGGGTTATTTTTAGATTTTTTATTTTGTAAAACCAAAACCAAACTCAATACCAAATAGTGTCGGTTTTCAAAATTTAAAACCAAACCTAACCAAACAAAAATAAGTATCTATTTTTTAATAGATTTGGTACGGATTGCGGTTCGATTTGATTTTTTAACCATAAAACCATGAACATTTTTAGAGGGTATATGTAATTATTAGCGGGTTCAAACTTAATTTTAATTTTTACATGTTTTAAAAGTCATAGAATATTATTTATTAAGATAATTTCTTTGAACTAAAATATTGAAGATAGTAAATGAAAATGGTTCATTAAAAAATAATAAAATTTCTTATATGTTCTCCAATTGACCTCTAAAAAAAATTTCAAATCATTATTTATTAAATCAATACAACTTAATGAAAAAATAAATATATTTTTATGAATTTATTTGTAGGATCAAACTTAATCATAAAAAGTAAACATTTTAAAAGTTATGCAATGCTGATTGAAAATGAAAAAAAATATTACGCGAGTGGATTAAAAATTTTGCGAGTTGAGCTCAACCGCTCCGCGCAATAACCATCCCTACAAGTTGTACACGTTTGAACTCACGACCCTCACACAACAATTGACACACATAACCAATTGAACTGTGCCCCTTTATAACAAAAGATAACACTATTAAGCAATATTAATAATAATCATGTCAATGCACAATAAAATATATAACTGATACAAAGTCTCATACTTGAATCAAGAAATGCATACATTTCATCCAATATACACAACATATTGAATGCACTAATATCTTACATAAACTTGATATATCATCAAAGTTCATAACATTACATTTCTCATGAGCATTCCACCAATTGTTCCCCCAAGCCCCTGCATGTTTGAATTTGTTTATTTATTATCTCATTTTAATTTTTACTCAAAGAGAAAGTTAAATCTTTACTTTTTTATTTATTTTGAAAAACCTAATCCATTTTTTTTTGCTTCTACTAATTGATTTTAGAAAGAGAAATATGCTTTGGTAGGTCATTCAATTAGTTGTTGATATAAGTAAAGATCAAACAAGAACTTACCTTTGACTTTGCTGCTTCCTTATTTGTTGCATCATAATTTTGTGTTCCAATTTTTCAAAAATTGTTGCAAGCCATTTCAAATTTCCAGTTGAGATCATGATGTATATAATGGATAATCCAATACATAGCCCACTTCCATATCCCATAAGAGCAGCTTTCCAGAAATCATTTAGAAATTCAGAATCGCTTTCTTCATCATCTGACTCATAATCGCTATTATTTGTCTCTGGTGTC